>KK121756.1:2498-28598 GCA_000611955.2 Stegodyphus mimosarum
AAAAAAAAAAAAAAACGGTTCATTTTACTTTACCATAGTTATTTGTACACAAAAACTTTCAGTGAAGCAGATTTAAAGCGGATTTAGAAACTTAATTTCACTGGAATTTAGTTTCTAAAAATTATTATGGTCTCAACCAAGGGGTCGAGAGAAAAAATTCGGCACAATGTATTAAATGCTTTAAAACATGGAATTTATACAAAGATCATGGAAAGTGCAAAATGGAAGATAACTTATTTTTGTTTTATTCCAAAGGGGAAAATTCAGATTGTAATTAGAAAGTACGCTTTTTTAACCACTGCAAGAAAGCACACGTTTTCTCCAAGATCACCCAGTAGGTCACAGAGGAACAAACTATTTCATATTTCAAAATTTCACTTGGGAATTAGGAGCATAAGATAGGGATATTGCCCGACTTCGATTCGTAAAGAAAGGAAGGTAACGAAAATAATTTTAAAACAGTTTGAGAAAAGGCAAACTTTTCCTTAAAAACTTCGAGTTCAAGAAAATTGGTTTTTGAGAAAGACGAACAATAGTTTATGGTAAGTTTATAATAATACATAATATTTTTTCATGCAAACTTCTTAAATGTTTAGTTTACTGATTTCGAAAAAAAGCACATGAGGATTATCACAGACATCTCGAAAGTGACTATCTTTATTATAAAAGTCTCACTTGTGATGAAATAACAAACGTGATAGCTAGTCAAAAGTTTTGTAACTGCCCAAATGACTAGTTTTATGCTCGTCCTCCACGAAGGCATCCCTCCGTGTAAAAAGGTATCCTTCTTGCGCTTTTTTTAAATCAATTAAGCAGTAACAACTGCAAAGTTTGAACATAAATGAATGGAACCTTTTTAACCATATTTTGCTGATTGGTGTTTTTCTGTATGGAAGCTATACAAAAAGTTAAATTCATTTTACCAGAACTATCCCACTCTTATAGTTAACTGTTTTCAAAAATTGTGAAAAACTCTGTAACTGAAAGAATGTATCTTAAATCAGCATTCAAGTCAATAAAGCTAATAAATCAGTTTTAGTGTAATCATATTGTGTACCAAAAGATACAGTGTGAAGAAAATATGGTTTTGCGCAAATAAACTGGAAGCGTTTTCCAGAATGTCTTCAGCAGAATTACAAGGAACACTTCTTTTATAAGTTTTATGCTGTTATTACATGTTAAATATTAATTACTTCACTTAGATTAAGAAAAAGAACCACGTATCATATAAAAATCTATTGTTTAGACGAAATATCAACTTAAGGTCATTCTCTTCACATCGAAATGCATTGTTTTCTCTATACGAATTTCATATTCTGACAAAACAGATATACTGGCCGCATAATTTGTAGGAGATATTTCTTATAAACCTCGTGTGTAGACGATTCAGTAGAAAAAAGGCATAATTGTGCAGTTACGTTCTGAACAATTTTTTCCCTTTTTTTCAAGAGTTTCTAGCATGAAATGCTTCACCAATTTTTAAGGTTCGTTCCTAAGAACAATTCGTTAAACAGAAGTTAGTTAGAACAAGTAAGGTAAAATTCAAATTTGGTTTCTTAGATTTATTACGCCTGGCTACCAAATAAACGTTTTTGAATTCAGCATGAAATATTAAACACATTTATGCTGTTATGATTAGTCGATTGAATTAGTTTTATTTTCAAAAAAACATGCACGTTATCCGAAATCTTATATAACAAAAATTAATATAAAATAAGTACGTCAAATTAAATTATCTCTACATTCAGTCACTATTAAAAACTAATTCAATCGAGACTATGGGTTCTCAATCAAGAGAAATACTCCTAGGAGGAATTTCATAATTTAATCAGGGGGTAATTTAATCATCCTGTCAGGACTGAGTGTTCGGTGCATATTCTTGGCAAACATCTTCGTGAAACTCCTTAAGTCCTGATCTGGAACAGGGAGCTGAATGCAGCTATGTTCTGTGGTAGAATATTGTGAATAAGTGGTAGAAGAACTGCACTTTAAAGGGATTTAAAATCCTCTTTTATTAAACCACAATTATTTACAACCACTTCCCAACTCGGGAGGGATACAGAAAATAACGACCGCCACTTGGGTCTAAACTGAACAATCAAATTAATTTAAACTAAAACTAATTAGAAATTAAATAGTCGTTGCTCGCAGAGCTATAACGCGAGGTTGGCCTCTAAACTAAATGGTGCATAGCAAGAGTTAACTAATACTGACGCACTTGAAATTACTTCAATAAGTAATCACGTAACAGCGCTACGGCTTAGAATTTAAATACTAGCTGGTCAGGCGAACGTCGAATAGAGTAACAGTGGTCTGAGACTAAAAGCTCTCTCACACTGGTTCCTACCTTTCGTTTAAGTATAACTTGGCTCCACTTCAAATTAGCATAAAGCTGAAACGCTCGCTTATTCTAACGGGAAGTTGAAATGAGAAGGGATAGAAAAAGTTAAATTAAAATAAAACTTTGTTAGTTTAACTAAAACCTTACAAAGCTTTTGTTTACCTGTTAAGTATTTAATGTTAGTTTATAAAGATAAAAAACCACCTTTGAAAATTGGGGTATTTGTCAACATTTTGATCTAACTGAATGAGAACTGTATCTCTAATAAAATTCGAGGAAATAAGTTTAAATGAAATGCAGCAAAAAATGCGTATAATTTAATAACCAGCGCAAGGAAGTCATGTGGTGTACACATCAGCTTACAGCAGATTAATGCCGTGCTTATGTTACCTGAAGGACCGAAATTGGAGAATGTCGACTTTCACCGGAGAATGTCAACATTCACCAAATACGTCGGTGAAAGATCGAATATAACATTGCATTCTTGTACATTCGGATACTCACCGGTGTATGTCGACAATCACAGATAGGCTCTGGTGTAGGTCGAAAAGAGAGGCGACTGGCCGTTTCCCATAAATGCAGTTGTAAAAGCAAGGGCCTCTCGTCCAATTCAAAGTCTCATAATAGTGTAAGTTGTTGAAATGAATCAGATTCGAATCACATAATTTAGTAAGTTTTTTATTACTATTATTTTTTTTCTCATTTACTACGTACTGTATAATTAAGTAAGTTTTTTACCTTCTATTATTTTCCTTTCTCATTTTGAATGTATTGTGTTTTTTAAGTACTTGTGCGTTTTTTCGCGGCTGAATTACGGAGAAGAAAATATAATATTCTCATATATTCAACATTCACCATTAGAACATGGTGAACGTCGACATTCACCGGTGTAAGTCAGAAATAAGAGTATTTGGAAAATATTTCGGACATACACCAAGCGACTATGTGAATGTTGACATTCACCGATGAAAGTCAACATTCTCCAGATTTCGGTGTTTCACCGTAACACTTACAGCAAATTGTTTGCAAATAGGTTTTGAAACGACTAAATATAGCAATACAAAATCGAGTTGCCGTCTGTTTCATTCATTATATGGGTGAATTTCTTGATATAATCTATATCCATAACATTTAGAAGCTCATTTTCAGTTCTATTAATATCGAGTAATTCATAGAAATACTTAAACCAGCTAATTTAATTTAAAAAAAAAATTACATTCTTTTATTCGCACACCTCTAAGTTTTCTTATCTGCATCATAAAATACAACAGAAGAAATAAATGTTTTGCAAAACGGAAAAAATTATTAATAATTAATAATAATAAATCTGATCAAGCAAATTTGAAAGATAGTTCAGTATTTTTAATTAGCTGTCTCATTGGCTGACGGCACACCCATGATGAAACACACCCATGACGGCATGATGAAATTACTGGAAAAAGAGGTGGCTCTAACTTTACAAAACTAATAACTAAGTCACAAAATTCGGTAGATCGCCAGTTATGACAATCCTGGCCCCCAGTCACTTTATACTTGAGAAAAATGGGCCCACTAGCATCACAGCAGTAAAGTCGCCGAACGCTGGTAGTTTGACCTTGTCAATTCCACGCAGTGTGGCTGGTTGCATGGACGTTTTCGTGGTTTTCCCTGTATGTAATGTGGGTATGAGCCAGTTTCCCTTAGACGTTTCTCCCGGAAAGTATCACTGCCCTTACTGGGATAGTGTGCTTTGCGGTAATCAAATAAACCAAGTCTAAAGCTCGAAGAAAACGACGAAATCCCATGCAGCTTAGGATGTAACTGCCATTCGAACTACCTGCTTTCAGCTATTTTTTCGTTCTGCAGCTGGTGGGCTAAATAGAATTTGAAATAAATTGTATTAAGAAACTAGCAGAACTGAAGACCTTTAAGATTATCTGACGGAATTTTGCCAGACATGACGGAAGCGGTAAAGTTATGAAGTAGGAAGTAAGAAATTATTTGACTTTATATTACATATCTCAAGAATCGTAAGCGATAAAAATAATTCACAATTGTCCCCGAAAATAACAAAAATCGGCTTAGATTTCTTCCGACCTCAAGTCAGCGTATTCCTTTCAAATTTGCAAAATTAATAACTATAAATTACGTCTAGATTTTTTAAAGGTTCATGTTGTAACGAGCAAATCTTTCGTTTACATTTGATAGTATGGAACTCTTCGTCCCTACTAAGTTTTTTGAAATATTAGACTGGAATCCGTTGGCTAACAGGCTGATTCCGTTCGATTAGTAATTCACTTAATTAGGTGAGAATTAATGGGATTAGATAGAAATGATAAATATTCAATCGTCTATGCTTTAAACCTTTTAAAAATTGCAAGACAGACAGAAGTCTTTCTGCCAGCAGGGCGAAAGATCAAGCTTAGGAGCGCAAATGGAAAAGGACCATTTTGTTCGAGAGTAAGATAATTTCGCAGCATTTTAATACGAGATTTTTTTAGAGGCCAGATAAAAAACTGGGTTAAAAAAAACCTAAGGATTTCCTTGCCAATCGTGTACAAGATGCCGTTAACTAGCAATTAACAATTTGCCTAGTTAATCTTTAATTAAATGGTTAAGTGGGGGTTACAAATAATTCTTTGAAATTTTAAACTAGAATATTTCAAGTCCTTTTTATTCAAGGTGATTACGTTTAATTAATAATTCACTTAATTTGTTGATAATTAATGGAAATCTTTCGAAAATTAGAGCATTTAGGATACGGTTTATACGCTTTTGCTATAAAGAATCGAATTGGAAAACAGTTTAAAAATCGCGAAGAAAAGTTTCTGTTGTTGTGACATTATGTCGCTCTGACCTTTCTATGACCTTTCAGTCTTCTTGTTTAATGCAAAGTTGGTGCGATGGACGACTTGTTTAACTTCTGTTAGATATAAACAAATCTTTCACTTCCTTCCCATATTTTACTTTTCCCGCCCTTTTTTGCTTTGGGGAGTAGTTTTACGGTGTTTTATGTTGCTGGAATACTTGCAAAATAAACATCGAATGTACGAAGCTGCCACGAAAGGAATTCTGAAACGCTCGAGCAGATGTTTATTGTTTCAGTCGCGAACAGACCCTTTCACTTTCTCTTCCCAAATACAGTTAGCACACCCGGCGAAACGAAATTCGAATGTATCAACTTGAAGCAGCTCGCTGTTTATATCACTGCTTCACGGGAAGATGATTAGTGAGCACTAGTATACTCTAAGTGTTATACACTTGTAAGAGCCGAATGCAGCAATCAGTTGTCGCCCCTTCATCCCCCCTCGTTTTCTAATCCCCTTTCGATGCTGTTTAGGTGCTGTTGTTGATGGCTTCTCCACGAATTTCGTGGAAAAATATAGGAACTTCTATCGATGGTTTAGTGGCACCGCTTAGTGTCGTTTTGTCCTTTTTCGTTCGATCGAAGCATTATATTCAGCGAATATGGTGGGCTTGATCAAGGTGATAGGGCAGCAAATTTCTGGACGATGTGCGTATATCCATTGCTGAATAGGTAATAGTAGTCTGTACAATTTTCTAGTAGTTCTGTATATTTACGGGATTATCCTCCGATAACTTCGAACTGTAAATTTGATTATTAACCCGTAAGTACAGACTTTCATTTTCTGTTACGTAAATACAGAGGAGAGGTCTTTCAGACCTCGCTCTATTTTATGCATTTTAAAAATATAGAATTTTAAAATAATGTATTCTTGTTATTATAGAAGCATTAATACACTTTGCTTGTTATATTGAAGTAATTATTTCTTTTTAGAACTCTAAAATTAATGCATTAAAAGCTAATTTTTAAATCACATATGAAAACGTACGGAACACTTAATCAAATAAATAAAATAAACACTACTTACTCGCAAATGCGTACAAACTAAACTATTTAATAGATTTTCCATGCACAGAATCTGGATTATATAAAATAATGCATGAAAAGGATAATATATAAAGAATATTAAAAAACTGCAGCGCATTATTTTAATAATTTTCAACACAATTTTAGCAAATCTTATTGGCACATTCATTATATATCGGATTCCGGCAGCTAAAATGTAGATAGTAGGCAATTTTTCTTCTGGGTGTAGGGGGCAAAGATAGCATGTTTTACACTTTTTAAGGGTATCAGTTACATCTGGGTTAGAATACAATGCGCTGGAAACTCCTAGCATTCTCTGAATGCACATTTATATTTCTCGGTTCACAGTTGGCTTTTGAAGCCTTCATTCCATATGAGATTTCACTAATTCTGATGACAACTCCATCAAAAAATCAGTTTTTTTTCAATTTGGCACTATTTCTTATCAGGCCAGTTGCAATAACTACTTGAAATGGCTCAAGTAGTAATAAAGCCATCCCCTGCCCACGCGAGAAAAAAATAACGCTAACGCAGAGGTGAGGTTTATATGACTGCGGGCCCACCAGCGGCCGAGCGGTAAAGACGCTGAACACTGGTAGTTCGGTCCGAGGTTCGAATCCCGCGAACGGGCTGGCTACATGGGCGTTTTCGTGGTTTTCAGTCCGAGGTTCGAATCCCGCCAACGGGCTGGCTGCATGGGCGTTTTCGTGGTTTTCCCCATGTGTAACGTGTATACGAGCCAGTTCCCCTTAGAAAGTCCTCCACGAAGGCATCCCTCCCTTTAGGCAGATAGCCCTCGTGTGCTTTGCCATAATTGAATAACCTAACCTAACCTACATGACTACGACCCAATTTAAAAAATTATTTTTTAAAAAAACTAGTTGATACAGTTTAATAAAAATTTGGGAATAGTTATACTTTATATCAACTTGAAAATACTGAAAAGGAGAAGAATAACTATATACGTAGCGTATTCAGAAACTAAGTACCGTTTCATTCTAGTGCCGTCGCAGCGCTGTGGTAGGTGTCCCGCGCATGCGCAATAGTCTTTCTTGTTCACTGACTTTCAATTGTCGCCATTTTGGTTGCTCTATGTTGTGTTTTCAGTTTGCTGTGCACATTCAAAATGTTTAATGCTCAGTAAAGGAATTGTGTTGCTCCATGACAATGCTCGGCCCCATACTGCTGATGTCACTCAATCGTTAATTCGGCAGTTTCATTGGGAGCAGTTCGATCACCCGCCGTACAGGCCGGACTTGGCGCCGTCCGACTATCACTTGTTACTGCACATGAAGCGCGAGCGCTTTGGATCTGACGATGACACGAAAAATGTTGTGGAGTCGTGGTTGTCGAAACTGGAGGGAAGTTTCTTTGACGATGGTATACAAAAACTGGTCACCCGCTATGACAAGTGTTTGATCATTGGCGGAAACTATGTTGAAAAATAGTTTAAGACATATATTTTCATGTAAAAATAAAATTAGATTCGAAAAAATTGTTTTACTTTTTTTTTTTTTTTCTAAAACGGTACTTAGTTTCGGAATACGTCTCGTAACTTATAAGCAGTTTCACAGTTCCAGAATATTGGCGCAATCATACAGACCCCCCCACTCTGTGTTTAAGGGTTAATCTGCCTTACAAAATTTGAAGCTACTAATATAGATTTTATCAAAATATTCATATTATGTATGTGTTAAAATATTTTAAAAAAATTAAATAGTATATCTTTTTGTAGTTTGCATAATATTGTAATATATATTGCGCGAAACACTGTAAGTAATCAAATGACTGTTTGTAGCTTAGAGCTGGTTTTCGGAACTTCGGGTATAAGGTATTTCTCCGGCCTTCTTAGCATGCCTTCGTGGTGTAGTGGTCAGCACACTCGGCGCATATTCGAGGGGTTCGAGTTTCGGCGAGAGATAGCTCATTTTTCATGTTCTACAGCATTCAAAATAAGCGAATGACTCTGCAGTCTGACCCGAACTAAATGGGGGGGATGATGATTCTTCACCACCGGGATTTGGCGATCGGGTCCCCTAATCCTCAGTTGCCCTTTAACAGGGGGAATATATACGGTATTTTCTCGCTCCTTTCTGCATGTCTTCTTAGTGTAACGGTTAGCACGCTCGGCGCGTACTCGAAAGGTCCGAGGTTCGAGTGCCGGAGAAGGTATTGCACATTTTTCACGTCTTCTGCTTCAAAATATCCTAATGACTCTACACTGGGACTCCAAACGGGATCCCCTTCGAAACTGTAATTTCTAGAGAAGGTTTCTATACACTAGTAACTATAGGCTAGTGTTTTGACTAGTATTTCTTAGAACACAGAATTTCTTGATTCTTATGGGACTCCTTCACTTTTTAGCACCTTCTCGCAAAATAAAACACACTCGTGTAATTCACAGAGATGTTTCGTGGTTTCCTTCACGTGTAACATGTATACCAGCCAGTTTCCCTCGGAAAGTCCTTCACGGTGGTGGATAACCCCTATAGTTATTTACTTAAATCGGTTAATCTAATCTAACTATTTTTCAACAATATGTTAAGGTTCGATTATATGACAGGGCGGGGGGGGGAGTTTGCGATTTTTCGAAACAAGCAAATCAGAATACTCTTGTTTAGTGCGACGGAGCGTAATATTTAAAGCCCAAAATTTTGTTGATTTACTTAAAGATACTTCAGATTGTGTGCAATAAGTTTTGAGTTTCATTGTAAACTTATTTTGCACTTTTTATTTGCATCATATGTAATTTATATATATATATATATGTAATCCGAAAGCGTTATTACAGGACTCATTTTCTAAAATTAGAAGTGCCCGAGCCCTGTGGAAGAGGTTCAGAAAGGAAGAAAAATATATATATATATATATATATATATATAAATTAACTAAAAATTATTAAATATAAAGAGATAAATTTAATAAGTTATTGAATTAATTATAAATGGTTAAATAAAGAAGTAAATTTTCGGACCTTGTCTTATTTTGAGGTTTTGGCTCGAATTACAAATTCCACTCGGAAGCAAGTATCTCCATCTGAATTTAAGTCTGAATATGTTCAGCCGATCCTGATTATTACGTAATGCATTATTTCAACGGATGACACATGCAAAAACTGTTCGTTTTCGCAGCACACCGATGAAAAAATGATAAAACGATTAAAGTGAATAGTAAGAATTCTGGAAAGAGTATGAGAATATGAAATCGATGAATCGAGATAATCGATGACAGAACTAAACTGGAATCTTGCTATGTGTAAATAGTAATAAATTAGTTCGAAGGAGGGAAAACGAACTCAAACGCGGTGACCCCGTGCAGCTGGTCTCATTGGGGGGTCAAAGGCCAGTGCTTTTTTGCCACTTGTACTCGGCTTGTTGGAAAGGAAACTATGCCGGGTGTTAATGGATAACGGCAGTGAGAGATTTTGGATTGCAAAATCTTCGGCAGATGCCCCTAGACATAAAATCATTCATTGGAAAGGAAAGATTGTCAGGTTTATGCTTTTGGGTCCACCGAAGCCATAAATAAAACTTACAGTGTAGCGAAGTTAACCTTGAGGAATAGGAGCGATCTTGAGAAATATGTTGAGATCGAAGAAGCATTAGTTACTGAAAATGATTGCTGCCGCACCCACTGCATTCCCCAATATAAATGTTCGAAATATTTTTAAGCAAAAGGGTTTAAATTTAGCTGAGGCATGCATGGATTCAGATGAAGGTACTCATATTCTAATAGGAGCAGATTAGTTTTGGGACGTCATTAAAGATTTGAAAGTAGGAAAAAAAATAACCAAAACGCTAAACGGCATGCAAACTGTTTTTGGCCTTACGCTGCAGAGAATACAAAATAATTCCGAGGATAAAATTTGGGAAAATGTAGTATCAGCAAATTTTTGCGTTGGCTCTGATATGCAGGTGTTATGCAATTTAGAATCTTTGGGAGTTACATATTCTAATAAGTTATCAATTGTAGACGAGAATTTTATTAAACAGCTTGAAGCTAATTTGAGGTTTGTAGATGGAAGATACGAAACTTGTTTGTTGTGGGGAATAAAGCTAACGGATTTAAAAAATAACTTTTTGTCTTCCCAAAAAAAAAAAACCTTGACTTAAAAAAAATCCGTAGTTCGATTCCCGGCGAAGGCGTTGCTCATTTTTCATGTCTCCTGCTCCGAAATAACCTAATGTCTCTACACTGGCGCCCGAACTAAAAGGGTTGTGGATGATGACTCTCCACACCCAGGACCAGGTATTTCAGAGGTCCGTGGTTCGATTCCCGGCGAAGGCGTTGCTCATTTTTCATGTCTGATGCTTCCAAAAATGCCTAATGTCTCTACACTGGCGCCCGAACTAAAAAGGTGGTGGATGATGATTCTCCACCACCGCGATTTGGCGATTGGGTCCCCAAAACTCTAGTCGCCCTTTAAAAAGGGGAGTATATAAGGTATTTCTCCCGCCTTCTTCGCATGCCTTCGTGGTGTAGTGGTCTGCATGCTCGACGCGTAACCGAGAGGTCTGTGGTTCGATTCACGGCAAAGGCGTTGCTCATTTTTCATGTCTCCTGCTCCGAAATAACCTAATGTCTGTACAACCTAATTTTTAAATTTAAGCAAGAGAATTTTTTAAATTAAATTGAACTATTTTCCTAAAATGGTAAATTTGAAAGTTACAACTATTGTATACCATATAAAAAAGATTTCTTAATATTTAGACAAGAAAATTGATTTAAGCTGCGCTGCAAATCCGATATTGTGATAGGTTGATTTATTTACGTATATATTATCAAAAAACTTATTATATATGTGTGTGTATATATATATATATATGCTTAAGTTTTTTGTATGTCATTAATCTATCGGTTTTATATAGGTCAAAACTGACATATATATATATTCTACTACTTGGAAATTTTTGAATTCCTGTGGAGAATAAACAAGCTTGGGCTCATTAGTCTTTTAAGAATTATAAAACTGTAATTTAATTATAAAAGAAATTCCTTTTTACTTTAGCACGTACCAGATTTTTGATTTAATATATTTTTTTTTATGCACAATAAATACCGTATATACCCGCGTATAAGTCGAGATATTTTGGACAAAAAAAAAAAAAAAGACTTCAAAGTGGTGGGGTCGACTTATACGCGGGGCCATAAAAAAATAAAAGAATCGGAAGTTCAAAAATTTCTTTATATAATGCAGTTGTTTTCTTCCCGCACTCAAATTGGACGACTTCTGAAGAAGTGACAAAACACCTAAAAACGACTGTGGTCGTAATTCCGGGAGGACTAGATGTCTGCCTCAATAAGCCCTTGAAAGTAAATGTTAGAAAATATTGGGCAGAGTGGATTAGTTCCGGTCGACCAACATTTACAAAGGGAGGCAACATTAAAAAGCCCGATATTACATTAATTGCTCAGTGGGTTAAAGATGCTTGGAACGAAATACCCTCTGAAATGATTATAAAATCATTTAAAAAATGTTGTATTAGCAACGAACTAGACGGCACGGAAGATGATGCTGTTTTTGAAAGTGAAAATGACGGCTCTAGCAGTGATTGTAACAATACAGAGTTCGAGACTGAAAATATGTATGGTGAAGAGCCAATGACGACAGAAGAGTTCTATGAAATGTTCGGCGAATCTGACAATAAATCGGACGTTGAAGGATTTTGATTTTGTTTATTTACCAGGGTATTTTTTATCGTATTTACTATTTTTTTTTCCTCAGATGATTTTGAATAAATGTAGTACTTAAAAAATTTTTTTCGAAGTTTCTCGATCGATTTCGGAAGTGGGGGATCGACTCATATGCGGGTTTCTTATTTTCTACGAATTTTTTACGTCGAAGTGGGGGGGGGTCGACTTATACGCGGGTATATACGGTAACTGTTTGCAGCACTCATCTTGCGACGAAAAGCAAAATGGAAAATCAGGCAGTTTGTGGGTTTCGTTTGTTTTGTTCTGCCTTCGAGGCTGCTGTTTTTGGTTGTGCGGAAGTTGGCACTAAGTAGAGGGTCTATTGATTAAATAAGAAGGGGGTCTTCAATTAAATTTCGCGTAGTTCGTATCCTACCACGAAAAAAGTTTCAGTTTATCTATCGAATAAAAGTAATGATTCACACTGGGAAATTGACTTATTAATTGTGCGTAACATAATTGATTTTACACCCTCCAAAAGATTTAATGTTTCGAATTTTTACATGCTAAGGAAAATCAAACTTGCTGACACGTTATTTTTCATTCTTCAAAAGGTCGATATTGTGTTGGGTGCTGAATTATTCTTCTCGGTTTTGAGAGATGATAAAATAAAATTAGGAGACAATTTGTTCTTCCAATCAAGCTGTTTAGGCTACATTGTTTCGGGTAGTATTTCAGACAATAATTTGTGTTATACACCAAAACACTGTTTCTTGTCTAAAAATTTAGAAACTCTCAATAAAACGCTGACAAGCTTCTGGGAAATAGAAGAACTAGAACCACGCAAAACTCGTAATGACGAATTAATTTATTGCAATGAACACTTCGCGAAAACGCATTTTAGGAGACCAGATGGTAGATACGTGGTTGAAATGCTATTCAAGCCAGAATCTTCGGAAACGATATTAGGAAATTCTAAAGAAATCGCATCGAAAAGACTAGATCGGTTGTGGACACGCTTGGAACGGGATCCTGCTTTGAAAACATTTTACGTAGAATTTCTTAATGAATATGAAAATTTTCATCATATGTAGGAGGTGAAAGAACGATACACTTCTAGATGAAGGTTATTATCTACCACACCACGGCGTACTACGTCCCATACTAAACTACGTGTGGTCTTCAACGCGAGTTCGAAAACGTCAAGTGGGCATTCCTTAAATGATTTATTGTGCAAAGGAGAAGTGCTTCAAGAAGACCTCTTCTCGATTCTAATTAGATTTAGAAAACACATTTTCGCCTTTACTGCTGACATCAAACAGATGTTCAAAGTGATTGAAGTTAAAATCCTTTGCAAACTAAGCTTCAAAGGAAAGATGAATTCGCACCGATTAAGGCTTACCAGTTATGAACTGTAATGTATGGGACATATAGCGTTATTCTAACGGTTTTGTATGTTACCTTTATTTATTAAATATCATGATCTTCGCACTTAAATCACAGAAAATTCGATTCAACAGCAATATCACAAAATATTTGAAAACAACATATCTTTAGAATTTCCAGTAGATAGAATAGCGCGCTCGGGAAAAAAATGTTGCCTCCCCCACACAGTGTTGTTGCCATTGCTCGCTTTGAAATCGTTGAGTTTGTTAATCAAAAATTCATTAAAGTTTTAGAAATATGAAATAAACAATAAAAAATGTCTAACGTCGATTGTTGAAAATACTGAATATTTTTAATTAGATATATCATGAATTAAATGCATTTTTAATATTTAAATCAATCCGATTCAAAAGTAAAAAAAGAATATTCTTAAGAACTGTATTTATTACCTTAAACAGAATTTAGAACTAAAGTGCACTTACTTGTGCTAAGAAAATCAACCCCAGATCGTGGCAATCAGACGCAATAATCCAGGCATTCTCAAACGTTTCATATTTTATACTACATAAATTTGAAACAAAAATATATGTACCACCATAAAAGCATTTCGCCATTAAAAATCAATGCATCCTAAATGGAGTGTATATAATCGAAGAATAAAACCGTTTAAATTTATATTATTTAATTATATTCGTAAATGAAACTTTTATCGAGAATGTTCTAGTAAATAATTAAAAAGCCGAATTGAAACACCTCATCTCAGCTGTAGTTGTAGCTGTTTTAAGCGAACTGTTTGTTTACTTAATGCTGTTATTGATTGTAGCCATTTCGCTTTGAGATAGAATTGGTTTCTCTGTTTTTGAATTGAGTTTTGCTAAATGTTCGAGATATTGTGATATTGTACGAATATCTCTGAAGAAATATTTCAGCATTTTGATTTATTTCTTGTGGAAAGAATAAATTTTGAAAACTTTTTAACGGCTGGTGGATTCAATCCGTAAGGAACCCGTACGCACGCAACAATATATGTATAACAATTGTGGTAAATAGTGAGTAATAATACATATATTAAGCAAATATAGTTATACAAAGTAAAGAAGACACCGAGTCACATTGACAAAATACATTTCAAAAATATATGCATTCTATCTTTTTGACATTTTAGGTAATACAAGAATTAAAGAAATGGTGAATGTTGTGAAATTCTTGGAAAAGTCGTCATATTCAACATTAAAGCTAGAGCCGTAAAAATCAAAATCTTGAAAAATGTATATGTTTCTGAGCACCAGAGATTAAAACAAAATGTTAAAAGAGGCGCAATTTTACATTAATTTTGAACATTCATTTAATTTTCTTCTGTAGAAATTGTATCACTAAAAATATTGTAATGTCTAGCACAGTTCCGAGAACGGGTGCAATGGTCAGTTTCAAGTTGAAAAGGGAAATGGAACCAAAGACTACACCAGTTAAATATACTCTAAGCTGGCTCAGTAAATCTTCAGGCACATCACAATGAAGTGCCGGCACTGAATTTAAGCAAAGCCGAATAATTACAACTTTTTAGAGCTGTCAAGAGCTAAACGTAGCGCGCAAGCCAGAAAAGCGCTCTGTCTCCATAAACCTTAGTTGAAATATTAGCTACATTCATTTACATTCTGGTGAGGGAAACGGAAAGGAGAAGTTACAGAACAGATCCAATTCATAAAAATCTGGTTGATTTAAATAATAATAATGTACATCTTTAAAAATTTTTTTCTTTAAATAAATATTAGAACAGACTGACTGTCAGCTTCTCGTCGACTATCGGTATCCATTCTCATCAGCAAATGATAACATCCTGGGTTCAAATCCCATTCTGGTTCTTTAATATGATTAATAAAATTTTCCCAAATCTCAGCAAATAATTTATTTCTTTTATTCTCTCATATTATAATAGTTTTTCTTTATAAAGTATTTTCTCTTTCCTTTGTGCATGCCTTCGTGGTTAGCAAACTCGGCGCGTATTCGAGAGGTTCAGGTTCGACTCCCGGGGAGGGAATTGCTCATTTTTCATGTCTCCTGCTTCCAAAATAACCCAATAATTAATTCTACAGGGGTGCCCGAACTATAAAGTGATGGAGGATGATTCTTCACCACCAGAATTTAGCGCTTGGTCCCCTAATCCCCAGTCGCCCTCTCCCTCCTTTCTGCATGCCTTCGTGGTGTAACGGTAGCACACTCGGCGCGTATTCCAAAGGTCCAGGCTCGAGTCTCGGCGAGGGCATTGCTCATTTCACATGTACTCCTGCTTCAAAATAACCTAATGACTCTACAGCTTATCGGTACAAAAATTTAGCTAATTGAAAAATAATCGTTGTAGTCATATAATCATCAATAACAAAGTGTTTAAACAACTGTTTTCACCAATACTTTCTACAAATATTTAAACTATCAATGTAACTAAGGAAAATCATTTGAAACCAAAATAGGATTTGCATTAATGAATTATAGTTAAGAATAACGGCTCTGTTCCGAATAATACAGGAATAATTTGATGATTAAATCCGATTATCTCTTAGGATGGTTTTGCAGAAGGAAAATCGAAAATATAACGTATAATACTTTTATTAACCATTTTTTTTTTTTATCTTTACAAGTGCCGAATATCATTTTGCCATACACTTGACCAAATAGTGAATAAGTGTCTCATACAGATAATGATATTAAGTATCGATTAACATTTCCTATAACTACTTTTTTAATTAAGGCTTCCTGTCAGCAACCCTCTTAAGTATGACTCGCTGCTTTTATTTTTGGGACAGGATATGAGCATAATTAATTTTAAACAATGGAATTCTTTTGAAGCACGGTGAGACGACAATGCTTAATAATAAAACTCTTATCATCGCTAAGAAAACTGCGTTTTCAGCTGTAATCACGTAAAACAAAAAACGAGATACATACTCTCTTTCATATACACAGTCCAGTCACATTAATGTGACCACCACGTACTTTCCATGTCAGAGTTAAATAACCAATCACAGAAGGCAGGTGGCAGCACAGTGCAGTTGAACGCATTTTCAGAGTTTTTCATATGCGTAACTCATATACGAGCCAGTTTCCCTTAGAAAGCCCTCCACGGAAGCAACCCATCCCTTAGGCAGATAGCCGCCGAATGCTTGCGTCGAATGCTTTTCCATATCTAATAAACCAGAGCAAATCGTATGTATATATATATTTTATGCCTTGTTCCGTATTTTACTCTCTCTCTCTCTCTCTATATATATATATGTATATATAAAGTAAGAAATTTAGAACTATTTTGTATAGTTTAATGATTCCATGTTGCTAGAAAGTATATAACCAGAAATTCCATCAATAATATATTTTTCACTATTATTAATTTCATTCTTAAGAATTTCTGCGATCTAGTTTGCGTTATTTTATTCCTAAGTTCGAATTAAAAACAAATAAAGCTTTACATGGCATTAGAAAATTAAGCATAACAAGAAATATTATAATATTATGTGGATGACAAAAAAGGTTATTTTATTTAAAACATTTTGATATTTGGAATATAAAATCAAAGTAGACTATCGAAATTTCATGTTCAAGGTACCAAATCATTTTTCGCGTATTAACAGGTACCAGAATAAATGATTTTGATCAAATCTGTATTTGCGCTGAACATTTTATAAAACAAATTAATACACCAAATCCTTATTCCAAGTCATGGAAAGATAAACAAGCGGCGCTGACTGTTTCGCCGTCGTCAGCTTTCGTAATTCGAGAACCGTTCGGCATCCGAGGCGTTTTTCGATCAAATAAGTTGTTCGTGAAGTGAGGCGTTTGTGGTCCGAGATTTTTCTTCGGAAAGTAGCGTACTTTCCTGTCTGAAATTTATTTTTATATGCCATTTTGAGCTTAGAAAACTTTTGATTGGGCTATAATTTTTAGCCCAAAGGTGAAAATTGAAATTAAAAGCCCAAAGGTGAAAATTGAAATTAAATTGTTCCTATACTTTCAACATTCCATTTAATAGGAACAGTTTTTCCCTTTTTAGGAACATAAGAAATTAATGTTTGATCTTTTTCGAAACCAAACAGTGTAGAAAATATTCCTATTTTCATCTTCAGTTTCTGAAATGCAATCTTAATCATTTTCAAATACTATTTCTCGTAAATTTGACAGACGTTGCATTTCCAATTCATAGAGAGTCATTCTTTATGCCATAATGCGCATAGAAATCTTTAAAAATTTAATTTCCAAATACGTTTCAAAATCGTTTGCGAGTAGAAATATTTACTGTTACACTCCAGAAATAAATATTCAGTGGGAAAAGTACTTACGCGGGCAGGCGCGTGGGGTGTATCATACACCATTTGCAACAAAATACCGATAAATCATCTGAAAGACACAGGCAACGACAAAGCGATTCTGAAAGTCACCCACTACTAGAAACTCAGCTACTGAATGTAGTACAGAATTTCAGTTTCATAAGTTAGGAATATTCCACTCTTTTTGTAAAGTTGGGGTGTAATACACCCCACGCGCTTTCCCGCGGGTTAAAATCATGTCAGAAATAGCTTCAGCAGTTATATTTTTTGTTTCAATGAAACCTATAAAAGATTCCACCACCTCTGCTTTTTGATTTTCAATCTGTACACAGCACACAACTTGGCTTGTTTGATCGTTACGTGAAATATCTGGAGTACTATCAAATATAATCGAATAATATTTGGCCTTTTGTACTTGACACATAATTTGTTGGCGAACTTTATCTCCTAAAATTCCAATGAACTCATTTTGAATTTGCGGCGACATATACGTGACTGAATTTTTTGGACCCATTTTCCTGCGCACAAGGTGTTGTCGAAGTACTGGATCGTACTTTGCAAGAAAATGCACCAGTTCTAAAAAGTTGCCTCTCTTCTCTGTGGCCACGAAGAGGCAGATTCTGTTTCGTTAGGAATTTAATTAAAACATTCTAACAAGAATTTTTTCCCACTTTTTTGTTTCCTTTGCCACAATGCACAGTTTTTTTAATCAATAGTCTGTCGTTTTTGAAATCTGGTTTCGAACTGCTTCCATTTGCAAAAATTTTGGTTGTGTTGAGCACTTGATTCGTGGTTGGCTACTTTGGGATTTAATTTCTGCCAATTTTTAAATCCATTCGATGAGCAAAATTTTGATTCACTCGGTGTGTTTGTGTGACCAAACAAACGACAACAAGAAAAAAAAAAAAAAATAATGCTTTAGAAGGAGAATAAGCCATCTCAGTACGTAACACTTTTTCTCCATTAGTTAATGGGCGATAAAACCACCCTCGCCTTAGACTCCTCGTAACTCCATTCGGTGCAGTATGATTCGTGTCTGATTGTAATATTGTTGACTTTTAAGTAAAATTAGTGTTCATGTACTCAACCTCCGGACCTAGCTGCACAAGTAGCAATCTTATGTTTTCATTTATATGTTTGTGGCCTTGGCTACGAATATTCAAACTAAATTATGATTAGGAACAGAGAAACAAATAGCTAAGTTTGTTGCTTTTTACTTTTCAGCTATCCAAATGAGACGCTACTAGAATAATAACGTTCGGAAAACCAAAACCAAAGTAATAATGAATCAAAACTCGTTGCCATTCAGCATAAAAGAAATATAAATATGAATATTAACAAAATGTTAAAGTTCATTTTATGAAATAATGAAACACATGAAAAAACATAAAATACTTGAAATAAAAAATAATTATTTCTCATGCAATAACTGGGCCACTACATGTTCAGGCCATTTTCCAACATCATCTAAATCCCTGTACTGCGTAGAAGCCGATGTCAGTGCTTCATCAGTCTCACTCTTAAAGCTATCAATAACTATATTTGAACATACCGATACAGGTTCAAATTTAGTATACGTTGGAATTTGATTGCGTGCTGAAACTTTCGCATCTACAACAGAAGCCTGTGAATCTGAAAAACTCGAAACGTTCTAGCACTACTCCAGCATTTTGGTTTTCAACAGCGTCAGCAATAGTATCGGAAGAATTGACATCCGAAGTGGGTGCGTTTTGGAAATAAAAACTTTCACGTATTTTAGGATAGCCCCTTCATTTTTTTTTATTCCAAAGGGGCTTTGCCCCTGAAGGACTATTGTTTTTGTTTTGCGATTTTGCGTCGGAAACATTAAAAGTCTGTATCACTTTTCAAACTGTTGCCACAAAATATTGCAGCCCTGTATTATATTTAAAGAAATTAAATAATGAAGAATGTGCATAAATGTATGTATGTTTCTCGCATTGTGATAAAACGACGGTACCTAAAGCCATCGAATTTTGAATGCCGTCATCCTGCTGCGAATATAGGCATCTGGAAGCCCAAATTTGAAATTTGGAATTTGTTTTATGAACGATTTCATATTTTGTAAAACTTTAACGAATTTTTGATGAACAAACTCGAGGATTTCGAAGCGGGCCATGGCAACGTTGTACAGAAAAAAACATTTTTATCTGCAGCGCGTGAGACTGTGTGTAGGAAATTCTAAAGATAGGCTCAGTTTAAAATTATTTTGCGATATTGTTCTTTAACTGAATTTTATGGTTTAAATGTGAAGAACATGATATTCAATAAATAAAAGTAACATAAAAAACGCCCCTTTGGACGTAATTTAAAATCTGAAACCTTTCAGATTTTGTTTTTATTTGTTATTATTTTCTTCCTTGGCTTTTCTTTTATTTCGATACGAAGCCCACTTTCGCTTACTCTTTTCATTTTTAGATGTTATTATAACAAGAAAATTTAAATTATTATTATGACCCGATCGTTGTTATTAATATTATTCATTATTAATGTAAATATTTAGGTTTTCTAGATGTTGCACTTTTTAAACTTAAAAATTGCTTTCAGGCGATATTTATTATTTAAAAAGGATCATTTAAATTTATGTTTTAAAATACTTTCTTCTACTTTTTAAAATTGCAAAATTCTTTGATCAAAGTTTTAAAATTAATTTCCCATAATAAATGTGCTTCCATATTTAAAGAAACCAATGCATCCATTTTACGTCTCTCTCTCTCATTGGGTACCTTATTTCTTTACCATTTAAACGCCGTTTTAACTTTATAAGCATTCTCAATAATCAATCCACTTACATTACAATACACAAAATTATATGCAGAGAAAGTATTATTTCTGAAATAAAGTTTTGATGAATTTTCAGTGCTTATATTTATTCAAACGTAAGAGTTAAATACAAGCGTTAACAATTATTTGATTCGAATGAGTAAGATTCCCTTGGAATTTTTTTTAAACCTAGTTTATAAACTGAAAAATTAAAAATGGAAGATTATATACGCAAGTGTCCATACAGTGCTAAAAATTCGTTCAAATGTTACTGTTTAGTACTACAGTTATTTAATTATTATAACCATTATATTCATTAATTAGTGAATCTCAAAAAGCAAGATTCAGAAAATACTCGCGATGTGATGAATTTAGAAAGGTAAAAAACATTAGATATTTTAAAATTAAATTATTTCATACTACGGTATGAGTATTAAAGGACTTAATATGAAAAAAGAATGGCAATTAATTCCAATATGTTTTCTTTACACATTCATTGTATATTTCATTGTTAAATCATTTAAGATTTAACGAGACTTACTGAATTTTAGAATGAGTTCTCTGATTTTGTTAGAAATAAATACGGCTAGTAGAACGACCCCTTAATGCCTCGAAACAGTGTATTATCTATAGACAACAAGTTACTCATTTACATGTTCATTCTACGTCCACTCTTGTGTTATGCAAGTCCAGTTTGGGCATATACCAAGAAAACTAATACTAAAAGATTGCAAGTCTGCCAAAATACTGTTCTACAACAAATTGTAAATGCTAACTGGTATGTAAGGAATAATAGAATACATGAAGGCACTGAATTACTGTGTACTGCAAACAATTTCATGAAAGGCAGCAAAATATTGATAATTCCAGTATTAAAAGCTGCGATTACGACTATAACAGTTGGGAAAATATGGCCCAACCAAATGTATGGATCATGTAAATAGGCAACTCTAATAATTTGACATATGTGTTTATTTATGCATTTATTTCCATTACCCTTATCTGCTACACTTCTAATTTTCTGTTCGCGTTCTCACTTTTGTACATATTATAGGTATATGTATATAATTATTCCAAGTTCATGTCTTAGTATTTGAAATTTTGTATTCGATAATTCTTAATGGATTCAATTTGCCTATATTTGCGCATACCTCATTCTTGTCACGGTCATCAGTAATTTAGACAGCAACTCCATTGTTATTAATATGTTAACAAGTATTCCTGTCTGACCTTAACAAAACTATTAAAAAAAAAGGAAAAGGGGGGAAAAGAAGTAAAAAAAGGGGGGGAAACTATTCAATTTATCTTTTCCTTGTATACCACCTTTCGAAATGATCAAACTGCTCTACAAGGCATAGAGCCTTGGCTCAGGCACCCTGGTGTCTCAAACACCCTTCTACAGAGAGAGAAAACAGATGTAAATACAAAGCTTTGGGAGGCTTTGACAGAAAACACAATCCCTATATTCTTGCACTGTGTTTAATTATTTTTTTTCCTAATTCCCACGTCTTCTACCGGAAAGCATCTGGACGATAACGCATCTGGACAGCATCAAACTGTCTACAAGATTTACAGTTTCTAATTTATTGCTGTCTATTTTTCCCCAAGACCATGCCTAAATGTTTATTCAGATCCCCTACGCAGGGGATCGTCCGTATTTCGCAATTCATTAAGCAAAGGATCGCTATTTGTCCAACTCTGATCCCCCTCCCCCTCCGTTCACATTCCCAGGAAATTGGAAAATATACCCAACGGGGAAATCTGCTTTTCTTTCATCTCACCTACTAATAGGTTGATACTCAAAAAGGAAATCCCACTCTTACCTCCCCCTCCCAAATGCACACACTGCGTGTATTAAGCACCCTGTAAGATCTGTTGTTTACAATAAAAATCTTTGCTAAAAATAAACATTTTCCCGTGTTTGATAGTTGCTTTTTAAAGACAACTTTCAAATACTAACACTATAAGAATTAAACTAACTGAGCTCTTGTCAAAAAGAACGATTATTATTTATTTTGATGATTTAGTTCAGCTTAAAAAAGAAAAAAATTCGTTCCTCCCTAGTGCATATGCTTGCTTTGGAAGAAATTTTCTTACCACTTAATAACGTATCTTTTGCGACCCAAAAGACGTAATGCTTCAGTAGAGCCACATATTTTACTTTGGTTTTACGTCTACCCGTAGTGCATCCAAAAAATGGGAAGTCATAAATACTGACTCTTTACGAATTTTCGCAACTTCGAGTAGGAGATCTGGATTTTTGACAATTTAAACATCCTAGATGCAACGGATTTTTGAAGGATAGTCACTCAGTGAAAGGTGTATTTAAAGATACGCTTAAAATAAGCTACACAACGCTATTTCCCTCTTTTTCTAATGGGATAGAATCTAGGAAGCACGAATGCTAAAGTAAACACAAATGGACGGACACTTAGATGGGATGACTTCTTTAACAGTTAAAGCATGGTTGTTGCCGCACTGCGTATTGTTGCGGATGTTTTCGGCTTCACTGTTTCGAGGAGTTGAATTTCCTCTGATCACCTTAATATTTATTCAACGATAGAGAGTTTGCAGCCCGGGACAGATACCCCACCCTCGCTACGCCACTAGACGCAGGTATTTTCAGAATCCAGCCAGAATGAATCGCATTATTAGAAGCATCCGTGTCGTTTCATTCAAACACTTCTGTTTAATTTTCGGCATAATTTAATTTCTATTCATTGCGTTTTACATTTAATTTCTTCCAAGCCTCTGTTTTGAATTCCATCTTCGAAAGGTTCATCGGCTGAGATTTCAAGTATCTGTAAGACTGAAGTTCAACCTTCCGGATTTGGCCTTCAAATTTATTGAATTATGGTTAAACGCACGCGGGCTATTATCGTCAGAAGATTTCCCTATTCCGCAGGTATGGTTGTTTTGATAAAACTTTTATCTCCCATCTTGGCGATATTTCTAAACATTCCTTTTTTTTCCCATTGCAAATGAATGGACTTATTTTACGTTTCCTAATTTTCCGGTACCTATCTTTCCGTTCCTTATTTTCCGGGTGGCATTTTTTCCTACAACCTTCTTCACGGCCTTGATTTAGCGATCGGGTCCCCTTCTCTCCGGTCGTCCTATAAATGGGGGTGAATGTAACGAATTTTCTCCCTCGTAACTGCGTGCTTTCGTGATGTCATTGCAGGCACGTTCGTCTAGTAATTACACATTACAGCTAGTATTCAGAAGTTTCGAGTTAGTAAAGCTAGACTCTTCCCAAATTGCTCGAAACAATGTTTTATCCATAGGTAAGAAATTGCTCATTTATAAATCCATTCTGCGTCCACCTTTATGTTACGCGTGTCCTGTGTGGGCTTATTCCTGCAATAGGTATAGAGGAAAATTACAGATCACTCAAAACTCCACTCTCAGGCAGATTGTCAACGCCCATTGGTATATTAGAAGTAATAAGATACATGAGGAATTGGGTATTTGTGTCTTAAGATCTTTTTATTATAAAATTGCAAAAAAAATTTCATGAAAAACAGCTCATTCTTACTAATCCTGCAATTAAACTTGCTAATTATGACCATAACGACCTGAATATAAGGACAGGCCTCTTGCTATACTTAATGTATGGTTAATGTAGTTTTTTGTAGTGTACCTTATGTTTTTCTCTTCTATGTAACTTATAACACTATATATAACACTATCTATTTCATGTATTATTCTATATCTTCACTGCATACTTAATGTACATAATTAGTTATACCACTTTACCTCAATCATTCTCTGACTCCTTAGTTATGAGCTAATACAAATAACCTCTCTGCAACTCACCTGTCTTAGATTTTTGACACCATCATTCTGGTACTTGCTCTGTGTATGTACAATCACCAGCTCAATGGCTTTCTGCCTGCAGATATGTTTCAAATCTAAAATTAGTTACGAAATTACATTTAATATCATTTCTCAACTCTTAATAATTTACAGTAAAAATTTAAAGTTACATATTAATTTATATATATTTATGAATAATTTTTTTAAAAAATCTTAAATCTCACTTAAGGTTATCTCTGCTTACCAATTGAAATTTTCTAATTATTGTACATGGGGTAGGGCTTTTGCCGAGGTACCCGGGTGTACGAAACACCGTTCCACTGGCTCTAGTAATTGTGAGTTTAGTAATTGAAATATCCGGAGTTGGAAGATTTCAAGGGAGGCATAGTTAATATTTGCTGTTTTCTGCTCCGAAATAAATCTAATGACTCTACATGCTTAATAACAAAGTGTCTGACTATTGGAGAGAGGGGGAATATGTTTCGTGCGAAAAATTACCCGCATACCTTATTTTCTGTCGCATTACCCCACTCCCTACCCAAGCATTAGCACCAAGTTCTGAAAATTTTAGAAATATTCGCGTCATTTTCCCCTTTCCCCCCGTGCGTTCAGAGAACGAGCTCCCGTAAAATTTTATAATGGAATCCCCCACGTGATGATTGTTTTCATCTTACTAACCAAGACAAACCCTCGCAAATTACCAGCGAACCTTTTCCTTCTAACTGTCGAATTTCATGCCAGCCTAATACAGGAATCCAGCCATCAGAAGCCAAGCAAGCATGCAGTCTACATTTCGACGAGTCGGCATAATTACTTATGCAGATTTGAGGCGTAGTTACTTACGGAGACCGGACGAGGGTTCAACTTACAAGAAAGTAGAAAGGAAGATATCTCATGAGATATCGTTATGTTAATATTACGATGTATTCTTATCGGAATCTTTTAAAGAGATGATCTTGTGACAGTGACCCGCGGTTAATCCATGACTTATTTTCATTTGTTATGCTTGCTCTCACTGCAATGGCGTCCTTTGGAAATTAAAGGATCCGCGTAATTTTCCCCTCTCGATTTTCGAACCATAAAATTACTAAAGAAAAGGGGGAACATACTCGAGTGAACACGGTTCTCGCGTGAAAATATGTGAATGCGTCAGTTTCCCCGTGAAAAAAGGAGTTCCAAATTTATGACTTGGTCACATATAGGCAGCATTCAAAAGATCTAAGTTTCAGATTTCTTGCACGTGTGCCTTAAATGTGTGTGGGGGAGTGGAATCTACAATAAAAAAGTACACTATTTTTCTTTTCGAGGGAACTTCTACCCGTTGAAAGAGGGGTCCAGCAATTTATCCCACACACATTTAAGGCACTTGAGGAAGAGGCAGTTTGATAACATCTAGTAGGGGTCAGACTGGTCATTTATATCGGCAGGGGTCTTAGTAGCGCCCGTAAATACATGAAGGTCACGGCGTGTTTCCTAAGAGGAAGTGTTGGTGGTCAATATTAGCGGGGATCACGTTTCAATTAGCACCGGCTTCATTGAGCTTGGAGCTCCAGGGCTAAAGGAAAAGAAGGGCTGGGTCATCCCTTTGAGGAGAACGATCCCGACACGAACCCAGTGGGAGAGCAACCTGTCGTCACTGGGTTTCTCACCTCCCCTGCTGACCAGAGCTTCACAGTGCCTGAAGCTTAAATCTTTACTTTTTATTTCTTTGAAAGAGGTTTCTTTTGCTTGAAAATTTTAACTGGGGATACTTTTAAAATGAATTAGTATTTATAAAGTGTTTGTAACGGGAAAATATTGAAAAAAAAAGGCCCTGTGTCGTTGCTACCTGCGGTAATACGTATCATAATACGAAAGATATAAAGGTGATATTTCATCGATTTCCGTACAGAAATGTTCACTAGACGAAAGAATGTTTTCTTACTGAGATGGCTTTACAAAACTTTTTTTTT
>KK121756.1:29388-44400 GCA_000611955.2 Stegodyphus mimosarum
TAACTATTTGCAACATTAGAGAAGAGAATTATTTATTACTTTCCAAATTTGGATATAAGAAAAAATGATTGGGTTCGTAATTCATTTGTGATAACGAATACTTCTGTATTTTAATTAACTTTAAATGAAGAGAAAGAACTAATTGGAAAAGAAAGGAACTAAATGGAATGGAAGAACTCGCTTGAGATTCAATTTTAAAATATTCCGAAGAATCGATTAACTTATTTTGGATTAACATTAGATGCGATTATCCCACGATGGCCAAAAAAGCTTTAAAAATATTATTACAATTTTCTGCATCTTATTTGTGCAAATTCGAATTTTCAGTATTAACCAACATAAAAACGAATAAAAGATAGAGACTGTTAAATGTAGAAGACGCTATGAGAGTAGCGTTGTCATTTTTACGACCCAACATAAATAAAATTCTCAAAAAACATCGAGCTCAAATTTTTCATTAAAAGTATTCATATTATTAACTTGTAATTAATCTCTTAATAAAAGCATTGCTGTTTTTGTAGTACATATTATTTTATTTCACATTCAAAATTATTATCATAAACTATTTTACACACTGTATGATAGGTAAGTAAACAACTTTTAAACTTATCTTTTTCTTTGTGTGCCGCCGAATTTTGAAATTGTTAAAAGTGTGCCGCGACAAACAAAAAAAAAAAAGATTGAGAATCTGTGTAGAACATGGATTTATGCAAAATTCTTAAAACTCCTTTTTTTACAGTTTTAAAGCTTCTATTCCTTTTTAAGGAAAAAAGGAAACGTATAAAAATAACAGGAAACATAGGCACATACTCCTCCCACTCTTTTTCTGTTTACGAACAAAGGCCTGTGTAGGAGGCAATTGACTAAATTGTGCGGATCACTATAGGAGGTCCTGCACTCCTGCACTCTTTTTCTGTTTACGAACAAAAGCGTCTCGGCGACGCAATTGACTAAATTGTTGGAATCATTATAGAAGGTCTAGTCAGCCCTTAGGGAGAAACTATGAGGGATTGGACCAGTTCCATCATTAGAAAGTGAAAAGTAACGGATCATATCTAACGTCTTCGAAAGTTACTATGTTTTCCTACAAATTTTGCTGCGTGTTTTGTGTTACTATAAATAATGCTTTACCTTGTGCTGAGTTAATATAAACCACTTAATATAGGACGCCCTGAAAAAAGAAAGCACAAATTAGAAAAAAGTGTAAAAAAATCTAGTTTCTTTTCTCCAAAAACTTGTGCATTTTCTAACAAAGCGACTCTACCACACAAATTTCTGTTGTGGAAAAAGATAAGCAATCTTTTCACTCATTTGAAAATTTTGACTGTTATATAATTATAGCTATTATAATGCTAGATATAATTATAATAAATAAAATAACTTTTTATGCCATTCAAAATTCATGAAGTATGTGTAATTGTATATTTAAAAGTATTTATCTAAACTCAAAATTTCGGTAAGTGGTAAACTTGTTCAATTTAGTAATTGCCTGCGGTTATGAATTGTATTCGAAACAGTTTCATTTGCAATAATCTTAATTTTATTTAACCGTACTGTTCAGAGAAATTATCATGCAGATAGTTAATGTTTTCAAGTTGCGAAGTTAAAGGAAGTAAATTATTTCTTGAATGTATTTCTTGAATGTTATTTTAATTCTTATTTAATGTTTGTCTTCGAAGAGGAAAACTAATCACAAAGGAATGATTAGCTTAAAATTTGCTTATAACGTCTCAACTACACTGATTTTATAGAGCTGTAAAAGGGAAATATCTTATCCATATACTGTGACATATTTATTGCTGCTATATCTGAGAACTGAACTGATTAATTTATTATGCTCTAACGTCTCAACTTGATTTTATAGAGCTGTAAAAGGGTAATATCTTATACTTATCCATATACTGTGACATATTTATTGCTGCTATATCTGAGAACTGAACTGATTAATTTATTATGCTGTATTAAAAATTCTAAGACGTACGGGGAATCATGGATTCCTTTTTCTAACTTTTTTACATTGAAGAATCAACTGTAAATAAGTTAATCTGTGCTGCTTCTGTCAATTAAAAAAGACCGCTATATAATTTGACGTCGATATATAATTTGAAAATTATGTAATTTGAAATATGAAAATGTTTATGAGAAAGTTTAAATGTGATCCAGCACAATAAAAATAAAAATAAATCTAAAGTGTTATTGATGCATTCAATTAAATCCTAATTCGTAAACTAATAAACACAGAATTAAAATAAAAGATTAAAAATAATTTTATACTTAAATGACCCATGACGTAAAGTATAATACCAATGACGTAAAAGTAAATTAATAAAAGATAATAGAAGGCAGTAATTCTTTTTATGTAAGATATCATTATTGTTTTCAGCTAATTCATGTATTCGAATACTATTCATCAAGGGGAAATATATGTTGCATTTTCTGTTTTAAAAACAAATAAAACACAAGGAACCCTCTTATCTTCCTGAGAAGACCATCTATAAAAGTGATCGGTATTTCTAAGAACAGCGACCATTTACTTAGAACATCAAAACCGTCTGCAATAAAAGATTGTCGTTTTAAAAAAGACTCACAGTTTTTAATGCATTCGAATTTCACAAAGATAAAACAGTTGAATAATACAGATAAAATAATTAAATTTTATATTCAAAAAATAAATTTCAGTAAGTCGTTTAGATGAAGATTGCTTAGAGAAAAATTGTAAATTCCTCACGGTATTTTGACTGAAACATAAAAAGCGCAAAATCGCATTCTGCAGCTTAGCAGTCGTTAACGCTTATCCTGCAGATAAAACATTGCCTGAAATCCATTATTATTTGACTTTATAAGGTACTTCTCCCACCTTCTTAGCATGCCTTCGTGGTGTAGTGGTCAGCATACTCGACGCGTAACCGAGAGATTCGTGGTTCGATTCCCGGCGAGGACATTGCTCATTTTTCATGACTCTTGCTTAAAAATTCCTAAGGATTCTACAGTGGCGCCCGAACTAAATAAGGTGATGGATGATGATTCTCCACCACCGGGATTTGGCGATTGGATCCCCTAATCCCCAGTCGCCCTTTAAAAGGGGGGTAGTATATAAGGTATTTCTCCCGCCTTCTTCGCATGCCTTCGTGAAGTAGTGGTCAGCACGCTCGACGCGTAACCGAGAGGTCCGTGGCTCGAATCCCGGCGAAGGCGTTACTCATTTCTTCAGTCTCCTGACTTTAAAAAATCCTAATGCCTCTACACTGGCGCCCGAACTAAAAAAGGTGGTGGATGATGATTCTGCACCTCCAGAATTTGGCGATTGGGTCCCATAAAACCCAGTCGTCCTTTAAAAGGGGTAGTCTATAAGATATTTCTCCCCCCCTCCTTCGCATGCCTTCGTGGTGTAGTGGTCAGCACGCTTCACGCGTATTCGAGAGGTCCGTGGTTCGAGTCCCGGCGAGGTCATTTCTAATTTTTCATCTCTCCTGCTTTCAAAAATACCTAATGTCTCTACAACTTCAAATTATTTTTTTAAGTTAAAAATATTATTACATATATTGAGATAAAAGTTACGAAATGAATTTATCATACGATAAGTTTTAAGTAGTGTTTTCAGTATTCTTCTTATGTTATTATGAGTATATTTGCTCTTCTGTGTAAAATTATTAAATAATCTTTTGTTTGATAATCTTTTGTTTACTATAGTAAATAAATCAAATTTAAAGTATCTGTTTAAGACGTAATGAAATAAGGAAACATCTTCGGTTTTCCGTACAGCTAAAAATCGGAAAATGGCCAATTTTTGATTTCAGAATACCTTGTATATTTTTGCTTCATTTCAGATCTCAAATAGGTTTATTTTAAATTCAGTGGTACTCCGTAAATATGTCAATCATTTCTTCTTGAAAGATAATAATTATTAGTTTAATAAACAACTGGGGCATGTTAAAAAAAACATTTTTCAAGTAATTATGTTCAAATCGTCGTTTTTCTGTATTAAAAAGCAAACGTAAGGTTAACATGATATGTAATTGCACTTGCCTTTTTATACGTGGAAATAACAATAACGACAAGCAATCAAAAAAAAAAAAAAAAAAAAAAAAAAAAAAAAAAAAAACTCAGAAAAAAGGTAAATGTTGTAGAAATTGGCTAAGATTGCAACAGTTGACAGAAAATAAGGATTAAGCAATTTGTCGAAGACGCCGGCCTCTACCCTTACATGCGCATCGGCATCACGTATTTTCATTCACATATATTTACAGATCAACTCAGTTTATGTCAGAAACTGCAAAAAGTATTAAATAAAAATTAAAGCGATATAAATAGTGTAGATCTTATGCATAAACTGCAGTTTTTGAAAACGTTTGGAGGAAATGTAGCATGGCTGGTTGAAACTCTACGCTATACCGTTATCAACAACACAGCGCTGTACAAAAACGAATTTTGGATATATCCCTAGATACCAACCCTAGAGCATTTTTTGTGCCTTCTTGTAATCACAGTTTGAACCTTGCCCTAAACTACGCTGCGAAGAACAATTTATTCAGTGCAAACGTATTAGATATGTAAATTAATTTGTTTTTGATTTTAAGATAATAAATAGTTTTTAGCAATATATTTGGTACCTAATACGTTTAGCATATTATTTCGCTTCGTTTGCAGTGTTACTTTTGTGTAACAAGTTGTTGACTAATGCTAACTTGTCTGACTTACAGTCAGTCCAAGCCCACGAAATTCCTCGTGTAAAGGAGCGCTCAGGGCTGACGTTGGTAACAGCCTTAAGCACCTTACAGGTGATACTGCAATTTAGCACACTTTCGCCCCCAATTTTGAAGAAGAGCACCCCGGAGGAACGGTACCGAGTGTCTCGCACCCTACCACCAAACTCTGAAGAGGACTTTCGTCTCACCGCATATTTATAATGCCCCCTGCCGCACTGACACTATACATTTATAAACATCCATATTTAGTCCGGGATTCGAACCCGGGCCCCTCGGCACCGCACTCAGCAACGCTAACCACTATAAGGCTGGGCAGCATTTTGTAACATAAATATGTATGTATAATTCTCCAATAAATACGTCTGAGTGCGAGTTTTAACTATACAGTCATTAGGATTTTTTTGGAAGCAGAAGAATGAAAAAAGAGCAGCGCCTTCGCCGGGAATCGAACCACGGACCTCTCGGTTTTGCGTCCAGCGTGCTGACAACTACACAACGAAGGCATGCAGAACAAGGCGGAAAAACCTTATATACTCCCCCTTTTAAAGGGCAACTGGGATTTCGGGTACCCAGTCGTCAAATCTCGGTGGTGGAGAATCATCATCCACCACCTTTTTTAGTTCGGGCGCCAGGTAGCTACATTAGATTATTTCGAAGCAGGAGACATGAAAAATGAGCAACGCCTTCGCCGGGAATCGAACCACAGACCTCTCAGTTACGCGTCGAGCGTGCTGACTACTACACCGCGAAGGCATACGAAGAAGGCGGGAGAAATACCTTATATACTCCCCCTTTTAAAGGGCGACTGGGGTTTGGGGCACCTAGTCGCCAAATCCTGGTGGTGGAGAATCATCATCCACCAACTTTTTAGTTCGGACACCACTTATAGAGTCATTAGGATTTTTTTTTTGGAAACAGAAGAATGAAAAATGAGCAATGCCCTCGCCAGGAATCGAACCACAGACCTCTCGGTTACGCGTCGAGCGTGCTGAGCACTACACCACGAAGGAATGCGAAGAAGGCGGGAGAAATACCTTATATAACAAAGCACGAAATGCTTGCATATTTAAACGAATTAAAAGATAAAATGTAATTTTTTTGGGTTTTTCATATAATTATGTTTATAATGCTTCATTTTTAGCGTTAACCATAGGCAAATTCCCTTTAATATCCTCACTGCAAAAAGGCGCTCGCTAGGAATTTGCACGACGGCGCCATTTCGGCCTGGCGCGGGATTGTATTTAATGAAATTAAATAATGAAGAATCTGCATAAATGTGTGTATATTTCTCGCATTGTGATAAAACAGCGGTACCTAGAGCCATCAAATTTTGAAGGACGTAATCCTACTGCGAATATGGACATCTGGAAGCCCAAATTTGGAATTTGCTTTATTATCTATTTCATATTTGTAAAACTTTAACGAATTTTTGATGAACAAACTCAACGATTTAAAAGTGAGCAATAGCAACACTCTACAGAAAGAAAGAAAAAAAAATAGCCTTTTTATCTCCAGCGTGCGGAACTGTGTATCAGAAATTCTAAAGATATGCTCATTTTAAAATTATTTTGCGATATTGCTGTTGAACTGAATTTTATGGTTTAAGTGCAAAGAACATGATATTTAATAAATAAAGGTAACCCACAAAACATTAAAAAAATGCCCCTTTGAAGGTAATTTAAAATCTGAAACCTTTCAGATTTTAAAAAATATATATTTTTTTATTTGTTTTTGTTATTTTAGATTTTTATTATTTTTTTAATTGTTAATGAGTTTTCTAATAAATTAGACGTCTCAGGGACTTTGACAGGGCTAAAAGGGTGGGCTCTTCAGCTTTCCGCAGCTGAAACCGGAAGAAGAGAGTGATGACGTAATTGGGTTCGCTTCATGGACCTTATAAGAGAGGTTTCTTATAAGGTCCATGGTTCGCTTGCTGCATTGAGTGTGTTATTCCGCCTTCGGTTTCATGAGTATTTGCTTGAAAGTCAAAAGGTTTTAAAAAGAATTGTTTGGTAAATAATATCATGAAGAGATTTTATCTCATGAAATTACAATATATATGCATTTATAGCTGACCTAGTAATGTAGCTTGGCACATTTAATTAAACTATAATATACGTAAAACATAAGCTTAAACTAATATTTAACTAATATTCAATATTCAAGTCGAAATATACTATATACGTTAAATATGGTTAATTTTTTCCACAATATTTTTGAAATGTATGTAAATAGTAATCCATCGACAAAAAACATTGATAAATTTCTATATTTACGAAGAATTCTTTTTGAGTTAAAATACCCAAAATAATGTCACAAGTTGCGTTATAGGAATATTAAATAAAATTATGTAAACGTATTTTCAGAATACTTGCTAGAAAGATCTTACAAACTCATCTGATTGAAAGTTAATTAATGCTAATAATAAATTTCATAATACATTAAATCCAAATAAATTTCGCGTCATTTAATTTTGTGTTTCAACTAGCACTGGAAATGAGTTAATTTTTTTAAGCCTTGGCAGTGACTGTTATGGAAGCATTATTATGGATCGTCAGGATTACTATGCAGTGTCCATTACTCATAAAATAATAAAATTTTTTAAATTAATATTTATATACTTTCTTACGTATACTCGAGTAATATTTTAAAAGTAGGTATTCTAATGCTAATTTATCTCTATGCAGAATTTTATGATTTATTTTGCATAGCTTATGGCTAAAATGTGCATAAAATAAATCATATAACAAATTACGGGAATAATAAACCAAATAACGATTTAAAATATTATTTTTGAAGCAATAAAACGAATTAATTTACATGATTTATTTCCTTTTACTTATTTTCTTGCGGACACAAGGGATGCATTCCAATTCAAGTGTCGAACTCTTATGAATGTTAAGCAGCAAAATAAACGAACTGTCTTCTCATTGACGGAGGGAAAACATTTTTCAAGTTTAGAAATCTGATTTTTAATTGCTCCCATACATTTTCAAAAATTTTCTTAGACCTTTGTGGAGACCTTTCAAGGGAAAATAGCTCATATCTACCTATGATTTTATGGATAATGATCTGATTACAATGCTGTCTAAAATGTCATCTGGAGACAATTTAATTCGCTTTAATTTCATTAACGCACTTACTTGTGTTTCGGTATGTATGTTTCAAATGTACATTTTTAACATACATTTTTTAAGCATACATTTTCATTTTCCTTAATTTTCCCACTTTTTGATTAATTTTTAGCCCTAAAGAGATGTTAGTCACAAATGGGATATTAGGCTCGAAACGGCATTTTGCATTGAATCACTGTATACGGTGTATACATTTCAAATTCTTGCCACCAAATAATTTAAAGAAATTAAATAATGAAGAATCTGCCTCAATGTATGTATTCATGTTTCTGAAACTGTGAAAAAACAACGGTATCTAGAGCCAGCAAATTTTAAATAATATAATCCTCCACCCGAATATGGGCCCTTGGAAACTCAAATTTTGAATTTCGAATTTACTTTATTATCCATTTTATATTTTGTAAAACTTTAATGAATTTTCAATTAACAAACTCAACGATTACAAAGCCAGCAATGGCAATACTGTACGAAAAAAAAAAAAAAAAAGCATTTTTATCTCCAGCGCACGAGACTGTCTATCGGAAATTTTAAAGGTATGATGTTTTTAAATATTTTGTGATTTTGCTGTTGAATCGATCTTTATGAGTCATAAGCGCCAAGCCTATTTAATAAATAAAGTAAACACCAAAATGTTAATAATAAAAAGAAAAAAAAAGTTTTGTAAAGCCATCTCAGTAAGAAAACATTCTTTCGTCTAGTGAACATTTCTGAACGGAAATCGATGAAATATCACCTTCGTGGTATAACGGTTAGCTCACTCGGCGCGTATTCGAGAGGTCCAGGGTTCGAGTCCCGTCAAGGGCATTGCTCATTTTCACCTTTTCTGCTTCAAAATAACCTAATGTCTCTACAATACTATTAATGAATGATGAATTCATATAATATTATATATACTTAGAACCTAAAAACGACGATTTTTGATTTCTATCACTCATATAATTATAAATATATAGTCATATAGTTATAAAATATTATTAGAAATCTATTAAATGTGCATTTATTTGTAATCTTTAAAAATTGTAATAATATGGTTTATATTTGTCGCGCTGCCCCACCGGTATAGTTGTTAGCGTCGCTGACTGCCTTGCCGAAGGGCCCGGGTTCGAATCCCTGAGAAGACATGGCTGTTTGTAAATGTATAATGTTCGTGCGGCATGGAAGCACTCTAATCAACAGCGTTCGTTCGATACAGTTTAGAATCTCAGCGAACGGGCTGACTACATAAATATTTTTATAATTTTTCCTTATATGAAATGTAAATACAAACCATTTCCCTTAGAAAGTCTTCCATAAAGCCATCCCTTCCCATAGATGGATAACCTCCACTTGCTTTGCCTTGCTCAGTTAAACAAATAATAGCAAGCATATCAAATGGTAATTATAGCGACATAAAGTTTGTATTTGTAAAATTATATACATCATTCAACAGTAAGCCAATGAAGAAAATAAGAATTTCCCTCGTAAATGCAGGAGGGAATAATAACTTGGTATGGGCTTGATTTTGCAAAAAGAGATGTTCTACACCAGACATTCCCAATTTTTTTTTTTTAGATCGATCCCTGTTAAAGGTTTCTTCATCTATCCGCTTACATTTTTCTTTATAATATACAGTCTGCAACATAATAATAATAATAATTGCATATATGTTGTAGAGGCATTAGGTTATTACGAAGCAGGAGAGGTGAAAAATAAGCAACGCCTTCGCCGGGAATCGAACCACGGACCTCTCGGTTACGCGTCGAGCATGCAGACCACTACACCACGAAGGCATGCGAAGAAGGCGGGAGAAATACCTTATAATGTGACTTAAAGGTAATAATTAGAACTAAGAACATAAACAAAAATTTTGAAAAAATGCACATATATGATTCAGAGATAATATTCAAACTAAGAACATACACAAAAGGTTTGAAAAAATGGTTTACTAGATTTATGTTTTATTATGTTCTGCATAATTATTTTTATTAAGTTTACAAATATAAAAAGTTTTCAGGAAAAAAATTACATATTTTAATTGCCTAAAAGTTCTATTTTAAACACTGCGCTTCATTTATTTATGCAAATTTTTAAATATGCAGCATAAAATTGCTTATGCCGTATTATTCCTTATTTCCCGTAATAAGTTATTTATTAACTTGACTAAACCTTTCTTCATTTAAGTAAGAAGACGGAAAAATCAGTGGTGTTGGCTAGGTAAAAGCTTTTATTTTGCGACTTTTATTTCAAGCTTATACGCATGTGTTTTGAATAAGCTTTGTCTTCCTGCGATATAGCATTATATGGATAGCTAATTAAATATCAATTTTATCTATAAAATTTCGTAATCAATGGGATCTTTACTGTGCCGATCAATGGGATCTTTACTATGCCTGTGCAAATTCGGCTATCGACTCCCATTGTATTCCTTGATCGTTATTGACCTCCTTTAAAATTTTATTGACAACTAGGCGGTCTACAGAGGCTGTTCGCACATTTTTAGACGATTTTGGTAAGCGGTAATAAAAAATCGTTTGCTGCAAAAGAAGTAATTGCAACTGTACTATGTTTTTAAAAGTCAAAATTATCGTCTGTGGCTTGAAAGTTTTGATTTTATTCAAAATGGCGAATTTAACAAAGCAGTGGTTCGAAGGCTACATTGACGCTCTTTCCGAAGACAAAAATGCATACTCCGTTACTCAAAAACGATGTGAGAGTCACGGTTTTGTGATATCTAAAGCGTCGATAGGTAACATCATCAACAAGAAAGGAAAAAACGTCGAATTGGAGCCTTGAGTGGGACAAAAATTCCAAACAAGTATCCAAGGAAAAAACGGACATCTTCGACTATTGCAAAGGTACGTTGTTTAATGTTAAAAGAAAATCCCCCTAGTCAAAGGACAGTTTTAAAATGCTCGGTGTCCACCGTAAACAAAATGATAAACTTTGATTTAAATCTTAAGAAAGCGAAAAAACGCAATGTATATCGTCTTCATCCAAAGCATATCGCTCGACGTAGGACACGCTGCAGAATTCTATATGAGAAACACTTATCCAAAGAAAAATGGAAAACAATTGTCACAATAGATGAAGCATGGGTGTATTTAAATTATTGTTACAAAAAAAGAGCCATTTATTATCGTAAAAGGGGAGAAAAAAATTAAGTACGTGGTTCAAAGAATAGAAAGAAAGTTTTCCTAAGGGATTCATGATTGTTGCTGGTTTTTCTTATAATGGCAAGTTAAAAATAAAAAGAGTGCAAAAAAATGTCAAGATTAACTCCAAATACTATCGGGAACATATTTTATCGCCCATTTTTCGGAATGAAATACCATCGCTTTACCCACAGTGCCATTCGTCTGTGAGAGTCCATCGAGACAAAGCTAGCAGTCACGCATCAAAATCCACTGTAAATTTCCTAAAAGAAATGGAACAAAAAACTGGTATCGAGGCCATAACCCTTCACTAATATCCCTACTAAATCTCCCGATGTGTCACCTATGCATTTTTGTGCTTTCGGACTTTTAAAACTGCATTATCCAAACGTTTTCCCCAAACCCTAACAGGACTCTGGAAAGCTGTTCGGGAGGAATGGGATAGAATACCTCTTCCGACACTTCAAAAGGCATTATTATCCTGGAAATTGCGGTGTCGAAAGATAGTTCAGAATAAGGCATGTCAAATAGAACATTTAAAACACAAGAATTTTATGTAATTTAGTTTTGCGATACAATATACATCGTCTAAAAAATGTGCGAACAGCCTCTGTATACCGACCCCACTGGAAACCTTTGTTCTACAATATAGTTCTAATACGTTTATCAAAAACAAATGCATTATACTTTTAATCATAATGAAAAAAAAAACTGCAATATTAATAGTAAAGAGTATCACTGATGTCCTCGAACGGGAATGCGAAAATTTTCTTTGTTTTTCCTGGATTCATCATATAATAGTATAGATTTAAGTTCTAAAATTTTAAAATGATAGTTATTCATTTTTCAATTATAGACCTATTTATTCTTAAAAACTTCTTCCGCAGTTATAAAGCTTCTGTTCTCTTTTCACAGAAAGTAAACATCTATATGTAGCAAGAAACTCTTTTTCTATTTAAGGACAAAGGCGTGTGGAGGAATAGAACGGACGCAATTGAGAGAATGACCGTAAGAGACGCAATCAGCCTTAGGGGGAGGATCAGCCAAGAGGGGTGCAGCCAACTTGACCGGAGACTGCGAAAGTGAACAGTAATGATCTAACATCTTTACTACTATTACTTTGAAAGTTCTCTTAAAAATTTAGTTGTGTGTTACAAAAATAATGTTTTAATTTGAATTGAGTCACCATAAACAATTTATTATGGAACATCCTGAATAAAAGCAATTAAAAAAATGCAAAAACTGTTTTATGATAGTCCTCTAAGAAAGTCTATGTTTGTAATTTTGAATTAATTGCAAGTGCATTTCTGTTTTGGAATAGGTAAGCAATCTTTCCTCTTTTTTGAAAGTTATGGATATTATATAATTTATAATGAGAAAAATAACGTTTTATGTCATTAAAAATTCATGCAATATGTGCAGTTATTTAGTTATCTAAGCTGAAATTTCAAGTAATAGTAATTTGTTCAATTATTAATTATCTGATTAAGAATTGTACTTGAAACGTTTGTTTCTCTTGCAATAATCTCAATTTTACTACACTCATGTCCATAAATTAAGGATAATTCGGAGTCACGCGGAAATCGAACTCTAAAATAAATATATGGAACTTCTTCCTTGCGTGTGAAAGATAATTCATCATTGCTTGCCGCGACTCGGTCAAACGAGTCTCTTGCCTTTTTCCATTTTCACTTTAGCAGGGAAGAATATAGTCCTTTGTTTGTTTTTGTGATGTGAATATATAGCTTGTGTAGTTCGTAATATGAGAGTCTCTGGTTGAGAAGACGCTCTGGGTTCTGGAGAAGACGCTCTCTAAACGCCCACTTGACTTTCAGAATGCCAGTCTGTTCGTAAAAGTAAGTTCGTCGACTGTTTCTAACATTTTCGTGGTTTTTGGATATGTAATGTGTAATATATGAGCCAGTTTTCTTTACAAAATCTTCCGCAAAGTCAACCCTCCTTTCAGGCAGATGCCCCATCGATGGTCGAGTGTCAGAGCCACTGAATTATGGAATTTTGACTCGGATTCGATCTCAGGCGAAAGGGTTGGCTGGACAGTTGTTTTTCACGTAATAAGTAACGTGAATAGAGCCCATTTAGCTTACAAAGTCTTTCACGAAGGCATCCCCCATAGGCAGGTTTCTCACGCTCATATCGAAAACCTAATGTACATAGCCTAACACTTTAGGCAGATTACTTTTACGTGTTTTGCCTAATTCTAATCGTTTGTTCAATTAATTAATCATAAAAAGAAACAATCTCACGGACAGGTTTGGTTTATGTGATTACGACAAAGCCTTGATGGCTATCTGCCTAAGGGAACGGATGCCTTTGTGGAGGATTTTCTAATGGAAACTGGCTAGTATATACGTTACACATTGGGAAAACCACGAAAACGCCCATGCAGCCAGCCCGTTCGCGGGATTCGAACCGCGGACCGAACTACCTGAGTTCAGCGATTTTACTGCGGACCCCGATCTCAAGGAAACGTACCGAAGGAATAAGAAAACTATGAAACAAAAACTAACAAATTAAGGAACAGTGATTTTGTAAAAGATTTTGGACATTATTTCAGAATTAATTAGTAGTGTTCGATTGAATAGTATTCCGGAAGTACCTAGCAGGATTTAGAAAATAATTTTTTTTCTTTTTACATATTTAAACTTTTATCCCTTTCTTCTTTCCCTCTCTCTTTTCATTAGCCCTATTATGTTTTGCGTCGATTCGCATCAATGCATTGTTTCACTTTTCACTCGAGTCTATTGCCATTTGTTAAAATTTAAAGTTCTTTCATGTTTAATTGGCCTGCAACTAACTAAATTATTTAAAAGCAATAAGTGAAGTTCTTAAGAATGTTTTTTTTAAATATTTAATCTGCTTAATTTAAATAAAAACGCATTTCATTCAGGATATATCTAATTAAAAGCTATTTAATTTAGTATAGACTACTTATTTTTTTTTTCATTTTTTAAGTATGCAGAAGATACATAACGTTCCCATGTTAGTCTAAGTGCATATTCATTTAATATCCTATAAATTTTTTTGCTATGCCATCTCTATTCATAATTTGTACTGATAAACCGTACTGAACAGTCCTTTTAGAACGATCGTTTAAATTTGAACCCCTTTGAGATTATTTATATATTTATTTGTTTGTTTGTGCATGTCTGTTCAGTAGTCGTGTAAATTTTTGTGTCTGTGTCAGATCACGTAATTGTCGAACCAACTTATTTAATGAATAAATCATATTTTTGTTGAATTTCAGGTATGATTTGGTTTCCAAATCACGGAAATAGTAATTTTATAGTATTTATTACATAGGCTATTCACGCATTTTAAACGACTTTCCCTTGATATAAAAAATCACCTGCTTGGAAATTTTTTTTTAACTGCAGCTATATTTTGAAAATGTAAATTATCGTCTGCTACCTGAAAATTTTGTTTTCATGCAAAATGGCGCTTCTATGGACGGAAAGCTATGTCTTTGCTCTTTCCAAAGAAAATTATTCTTACCTAGTTAGTAAAAAATGCTGAGAAAGCCACGGTTTTTCGGTATCTAAACGAACGCTAGATAATATTGTCAATAGGAAAGGGAAAAATCGTCAGAGTTTGGCTTCAAGGAGAAAAATTATTTAAAGATATATCCAAGGGGGGAAAAAACGGAATGTTTCGAATTTTGCAAAGGTAAGATCTTTAATGTTAAAAGAAAATTCGCCAAGTGATAGGTTTTACAACTGACAAAATCATTAGAATGCTCAATATCAGCTGTAAATAAAGCCATTACTACTGATTTAAAATTAAAAAGGCGAAAAAACGGTACGTATCGTCTTTCTACACGACATATCTCCGAATGCAGAATACTTTATGGGAAACATTTATCGGGAAAAATGTTGTCATAATAGATGAATCTTGGGTGGACTTGAATGACTTCAATAAAAACATTTATTATCACGGAAGAGGAGAAACAAAAATCTTAGAATCTGGTTCAAAAGGATCTAAAGAGAGTTTTTCAAAGGGTTCAAAGGTTTCAAAGAGTTTTCA
>KK121757.1:10662-32263 GCA_000611955.2 Stegodyphus mimosarum
CACAACAGTGAATATATATAAACATTTAAAATAGACATTATTAAGGAAAAAAAATTGTCATTGTGTATTAAATACATGATAAAAAATTGCAAAATGTCAAATACATGTATTTGATTGCGGCACACCTATATCCTACTCATGGCACACCAGTGTGCCGCGGCACACCGGTTGCGGAGCACTGGTCTAGGCGAACGGGCTGACTGTGCTGGTATTTTTCATGGTTTTCCTCATGTGTAAAGTGAATATCAACCAGTCTCCCTTCGAGAAGATTCTCCACGAAGACATCCTTTTCCTAAGATACATCTTGTATGCTTTACCGTACCCAAATAATCTAACTTAAAGACGTTGTCTTGACATAGGCCTATCTTTTAACAGGATTGTCTGAGCCTAGTATTTGGTCAAATTGCCTCATTCTTTGCTGTGATCTTTCTTGTATCTATGTGGCATAACCGTACTGACCAAGGTGGTACAACGGAAGCGAATTTCCTAAATGCGCATTGGTATCGCAAGCATGGGAATGGCTTCTAAAATAAACCCACAGGTTTTCAACTGTAAATTTGTTTTCTTGATATTTCATAAAAAGATGAAACAAAAAATCCATTTTCTAAATTTAAAATATGGAATGTATAACATGTTTCCATGTTCTTTCTAAATTTCATTAATCAGATGCTGAAATTTTCATTATATCACTGTAATTGTAATTATTTCACAAATAAGATTAAACAACAAAATCGTGTCGACGATAGCAAATCGGTGGCAAAATTCTGACAACAGATTTTGACAGTTGACTCTCAAAATGTGGGTATGGGTTTGTTTCTCCGTGGGTTTACAAAGTTAAATTTGCAAACCCACGGTTCTATGTTAGAAGCCTCTCTCACGGTTGCGATAACAATGTACAGTGAGGAAACTCGCCCACCGGGACTGCGCTTGCAGGATTGGTTTGTTGTAATTTTAGCTTGATTGAATGGGATACCTTTACTGAGAAAACAAATTTGAATGCATTTCTGCTTTTGAATAAAGAATACATTTAAGTAAACGATATGAAATAAGGAATAAAGCAAATATAATAGATGGGTAAATAGATTAAATGTAAAAAACGTAAATCGATTTCGATTATGTATCAGTTCATGCGATTTGATTTTTTGACCCGTTTCTTACGCATCATTAGCTCGAATCTGGCTAATGACATTGTGTGTTCAAGTAACCAATATCTTTTCTAGCGTATAAGTAATATCTTTTTTTCTTTCTTTCCTTCCATGCGCGTATGTCTCAAGATCCAAAGTTAAAATGTTTTTGTGTTCTACCTATTCATTACACGTTTTTATATAATTTGGTTCCTTTGTTTGAATGAAATCTTGAAATTGATTTTTTATCCCATTCTATGAACCCAATTTTTATGAAAATTTTGACGCTTACGTACAATGCAATATTCCGTAGGAACTTAGCCCCATCAGTAGTGAGCAAGCAGTTAAAGACTGGTAGTTCGTTCTGTGTTCGAGCAGCCTAGGCGAACGGCTGGCTGCATGGTTGGTTTTCCCTTTGTGCAATGTGAATAAAGGTTTCTCTTAAAAATTCCTCACTAAGGTCTCTCTCCCCTTAAGCAGATAGCTCCCATGTTCTTTGCAAAAAATAATTTAATCCATGCTGTGATAGTTATTAATAGTTTATTCGTGAATAATTTTCATGTTATGTTCTTATTGTGACCGCTCTTTCGGGAATTGAATTAATCGTATGATTTTTCCTCGATTTTGGTAAGACAAAAGTAATGGGAAAAGGGGGTATATGCAAGAAAATACGGAATTTTTTAACCAAGTGTTGAATTTGTAGGATAAATCCTAATTTGGTGTTTAAACTAATAATCGCAAAATTTTGATCTTTAAAACATCACATGGAACGAGATATAATTATCGATACAAGTATTCGTTGGGAATTTGAAACAGTTTTATTTCATTTCATTTTTATATTTGTTTGGGTTAAATCTTGAAATTAATCTTTGAGCTTCATTTATCGACCCGAAGTTTTAAACATTTTTACACATAGGTGTTTGCGATGACAATGTAATATTTCACATGAATAGCTAAAATTTGATACAAACGTATGCTTAGTTTGTGCTGAATTTTTCTGACAAATCTTCGGTTGACGGTCAACCTAATCATCTCGTCGCAGATTGTTGAGCTATACAATATTGAATAAATCCGAAAACTAATCTTCGAAAGAAGATTTCTCGGAACTTCCAACATCATTTTCGGAATTTGGTAATTTTTTGTTTTTAAGAAACTGTTCGATATTTTTGTCTATACTGCAATAGATAACAATGATGGATTTTTATAGCAAAAGATTTAATCCTTCATTTTTAGCACTCTCATAATTTTAAGTGATATATATATAGAGAGAGAGACAGAGTAGTGACCACCATAAGTTAGTGATAATTTAAATAGGAATTCAAATGAATGAAATGTAATATAACGCACTCGTTTCCCGGCCGACACGCTGGCGTTCCAGTGCATTTTCTCGTTCATCGCCGGCCGTCACACATTTGTGCCAGTGTCCTGGAACATTTAAAAAACTAACTTTTGGCACAAGATGGCATTGTATGCCCATATGGTTTCAGGTACACGTAAATCTGACTTTCTAGTCAAAATGACAGTAGCATGATCATATGGATTCAGTGACCATGTGACTCATAGTCCATATCGTTTCAGATACATGTAGATGTCCGTTTAAATATTCTATAGAGCATTATTAAACAACGCTTTGATATTTCGATAATTTCATGGTTTATGCTTAATAGAAAAAAAAAGCTCCAGTCCTAAACAGATACTCGCGAAAGGGACTGCCGGCCTCAGCGATAAGCGCGCGTTTGAGCTTCCCGTCTGGAAAGGGTTAAATAATAAAGAATCTGTATGTATGTATGTTTGTTCCTCACCTTGTAAAAAACTGGCGTCGCCTAGAGCCACCAGATTTTAAATGCACATAGTCTTCCAGCCGGAAATGTGCATCTGGAAGCCAGAGTTTTTAATTTAGAATTTGTTTTTATTTATTTAATGTTTTCCTCAATTAAATTTTGATTACTAAGCCCGGTAATTTAACAAAGGTATGTTGTCACTCGGTATACATGATAGTAGGACATCAAGAATTTCAAGAAACAATAAACTGAGAGTATTGAAATGATATACATTAAGAGTGATTAAATTCAGTTTAAGTTTCTTTTACACGATTTTGATTTTAAATCAGTTATTGTTTACAGCTGTACGGTTTCATTTGTAGTCACATATGACCAAGAACATTAACATATCTAAAAAATTGTATTTTTCTGTATAGTCTTATTAATCTAAACCGTGTACTTTAAAAATGCTTTTACATATTTTATTAATGGCATTTCTTGAATGTTACCTCTGTATGATATAACTACCATATCTCAACGTCAGTCGTTATGTGTCATTAAATTCGCAAAATGAATTCATAACTTGAATTATGGCTCTACTTGAAATATTAAATGGAATGTTCTCAGGAAGGAGGAGGAAATATTTGGAACACTTCTCCATATATCACAAACAATGAATGTACAATAGCTCCATCTGGAAGATTAGGACAGTTCTCAGTCAGAAGAGAAACGTTCTCTTCACGCACAGCTGCCAACTTTGAAATATGAAAAATTGGACGTTTGGGCGATGCACGGCGACGCCATTTCGAAAGAACTCAAAATTGACTTAAATTCATGTCACAGAGAAAATTCTGATTAGAAAAGAAAAGCCTTTATTTATCTACATAGTTTTAAATACATTGAGAAAGAAATTAATACTTTATGTACAAGCTATTTTGTGGATAAACTTAGTAATGTGCCGTGTACATAGCAAAACAAAATAAAATACAAATATTAACTGATTAAACGTTTCTCGAAAAGTTTCATGAAAAGTTCTACTTATGTCTACAGTAAAGCAAGATAATTCATATCAAATGAAATTTAATAACAAAAATTAGACTGAAAAATCACTGAAAAGGGGAAATGGAATTTGCATAATTTAAGTTTCTTTACAGTCTTGCCAAGCGCGGATTTGCATATGCGCGTTACCTTAATTGTGTCCATTTAATTGCCCAACGTTAGAATTTCATGCATACGGGTTCATTCATGCATTGTGCGTAGCACTGCGTGTAGTTCATTCATCAGCACTGAATGTTTCTGTCATCAGCTTTGGAAAGAAATTATTAACAGTTTAAAGGATTTCCATAGAATGAAAATTGTACAAATTGGGAAAGTGACTGTGACTGACGGATTTTTAGATATGGAAGAAGATATAGATTAGAACACCCGCTGACAGTATAAGCAGCGATAATTAAGAAGAAGGTAAAGCGCTTTAACTTACAAAAAGTTATACAAATTGTTAAAGAACGCAGAGGAACTGTCTGATTTAGCAGTGGAGGTTGGCTCAGATGAAGAACGAAGAGGCCACTTTATGAGATGCACTGAGATACTTTTACTTTTACCACAAAACTTTGAGGAAGCTGTGTCAGTGATTGTCTCAAGCAAAAAGTACCCGCTCTTTAAAAAAACGTATCACGTGTTTATTAATCAGTATTAAAAATCCTTTCAATTATCATGTGTTTTTCCGCTTTTTTACTTCCTTGTATATAGTAAAAGAAGTACTGTAATCAGGAAAAATTCCGATACCCTAATTTCAAGAAAAATATCCATTTTGAACGTTATCGAATGCAGCGTGACATCTGTACGACGGACAGAATAAAGGACTCTTATTTCCCCAAACGAATTATAAAACTTATTTAAAAGGGATTCAGAAGAGATTTTTTCACGGAGTCTGTACGTACTTAAGTATGTATCTCGTATAAGCCAAAAACCAGTATCCTCTGAACGTTGAAACTTTGTATATAGGACTGCTATAACATGTAGGACCAAAATAGGAGGTGCACATCTACATGTTATAGCAGTCCTATACGCAAAATTTAGTAAGAGAGTGGATATATATATATATATTATCCACACTGTTACTCGGCTCAGCTTCTTTATTCTTATATGTTTGTAAATTGTGCATTTTTTGCTTTTAATTTATGTTGTTTTTATCTTCTGGTAAAGCTTTTTATGCCTTTAGTTAATCTGCATGTTTTAGAAAATATTAAAATTGTAGAAATTTATTAATTATGTTAAATTGTAGAATTATCAACAATTTAAAAGTTTTTTAAGTGCGGCTAAGCCTAACTGTTATTAATACAGCAGCTATATTTGTTTACATTTGAAACTTAGCAGAATAGTGGATTTGTTGCCAGTCTAGAGAAACTGAGCTTCTCAACAACAAAGATAACGCCTTCTTTTATTATTGCGAATTAAATCATGCTTAATCCATTCTGGAATTTATTCGAAGAAATAAGTGTTTAAGATTTACTTCGTAATTTTTAATATAAATATTTTGAGTTTTTATGTATTTTTGCCTTGTCGCGAAGTGAGGACTGAATTAATCGAATTAAAAATGCTGAATCGTCTATGAAAAACTGTTTCTTTCTTACTTTCTTTTTTGTTTAATTTCTAGTAGACTTCGTTTTGATACACATTTACACATAAATAATTATTCAGATGATATAATTTTTGTTCATTCTGAGTTATAAAATGAATGAGATGTAACACTATTAAGTGAACCTAGCGCCGAAATGTCGCTTTGGTAAACAAACATAGTGAATTTTAAAGAGTGCAATTATTTTATTGTGGTTTATGCGCTATGGACGAAGTAGATTTAATTCAATTCAGTAAGTTTAAATGAAATGCGAGAAAAAATGCGTATAATTTAATATTCCGTACAAGGATATGGTATGTCCGTATGGTGTAGACATCAGATTTTTTTTATTGTAATTATAACAATATATATATCTTTTTAACCTGAATTTTACCAAATACGCTTTTCCCATCGAAAGTTAACTTTTCGGAACGCAATATATTGAGGAGGTAACCCCGCGTTTGGCAAGTGTTTCACAGTAATTTAATAAATCTCATTGCTGGAGAGAAGCAGTTTTCCTTAGTAAAGTCTAAAAACTGAAAAGTGAGAGATTTAGGGATCTATTTGGAGATGTGATGAAAAACGGTGCTAGTTCGCGACTACGTTTCATTGAACCTCAACTTATGGACTGAGACTGTAACTTATAGTTTAGGCAAAGACCTGCTACAAATTCGGTTGAAATTTCTCTAATTTGATTGGCTTTCTTCCATATTTCTCTTCTGATAGCAAATATTTTTGATAAAAAGAAATGTTTTGTGGGTTTATTGCAATTGTTTTAAACCAGAGTGAACCGGAATTCAACAATTTGGTCCACATTTTAATGTACTTTATTTTTTCCTAGAATATTATGATGTATAAAACTGCCTATTTATAACATTGAATATTTGGTATATCTCAGTTTAAAAGTGGAATCTGCTCGATCTAAATTTCATTATTTATTTTCAACTTACGGCTCATGTAGATAAGAAGATTGTCGTATTTGATCGACAATGAAGTTCTCATGATATCGATTAGAATTTCAGGATAACTGATAAACTGGGAGATATTAGAACTATCAGCTTTTTAGACATCTTGAAAATCCTAAATATGTCGTATGTGTCGTTGTCATGGAATAGATATGAGAATCGAAATTTTGAAACATCACATAAACCAATTCTGTCACTTTTAGAAAGAAATAATGAGCCAAGTATCTCAAAAATGACATACTTAGATACGATACCCATATCACTGCTGTCGTAATCGTAGATACTTGAAATTTGTTTATTATCTTAGTGCGTTATTATGTGGACATTCCGTATTTTTCCACTTTGAAATTAACAAATTTTCTTTTACTATAAAAAATCAAAGGAGGAAGAAACATTATTAGAATTTTAATAAATGCGGAATTTGTAGTATTCCACAATCAAAATTGTAAAATTAACGGATACTCTTTTTAACGAACTACGAACTTTATGCCTTTAAATCATGACAAACGTGTTTTAAAACATGATTTATTCAATAAAAATGGTGTTTCATTTAATAATAATCCCATATTAAGTAAAGAATAGGTTACTGTGAAGCGTATCTGTCTTTAGAGAGTTGCATTCCTGAAAACTGTAGAAAGTTTCTGTAAGAAACTGCCTCGTGCTTATTTTGTATGCAGAAGGAAAGCGTGTTTTCTCAACGTGTTCTGCTAACATTCGCTGCTAGAATGAAATCAGTGTTTATAATTAAGTATTATGACGACAAAGAACTTTCACATCTTTAAGCTCAATTTAACTTCTTAGGGCTTAAAGCACATTCATAAAACACATTCTGAAGCAAATTGAATTCATATTAAAGCTATTCATGGTGGAAACCAGGGGAAACACTACTAAGTGAATCCATTTAATCTGCAATAACCGAACAAGAAGAAATATCTCTATTCAGTAGTCCTATATCATGAAGGTCAATAATGGTCTTAGCTGCTGGACCGTACGTTTAGAAGTAGCTTCATTAGAAGTAGCCATTGCACTCAGACGCAATTTGCCTGAGAAGGAATGCTTTTATAGAGGACTTTTTGAACAAAATTCTTCTTATTTGCGTTACTACCTAAGAAAATATACAAATTATATTTCATTCCAACGATAGTGATTAAATACATAATAAAACTGCTATATCTTTAAAAGTTTAGGTATTCATTTACTGGCGAGCCCATACTTTCTTCAAAGTATTAAGAAATGACACTTTAAAAAGAAAATGAAGAATGTTGGAGTTGATAATGAGTATGGATTCACGGCTCAGAATGAGATGTGTTGATAAAAAAAGCTGCTTACATTTCTCGTGTTGTTGACGTACCTCACTGTTCCGAATTGAAACGTAATTTACTTTACCGATAATTATTTCATAATTTAATTAAATGCTTTTTTTTTCCTTTTTCAGATTCCTGCAACCGGTACAGTCGACGAAATATTCACACAAGTATGTGCCATCATCGACGCTTGCAAATGCTAACCCAAAGTTTATTTTTAATCTCACTCACAAACAGTTCTGTCGTTCTGATTCGCTTCCTGAACCTGGAGACACCAAAGAAAGAAACTTTTCGGTTCTTGTTTTTGCTATGTTAAAAGTGAAGGCAAGAGAAAAAAAGGACTGAAAAAATATACAGAGAAGTTCCTTTTTCTTGTGCAATAAAAGCATATTTTTTGCTGAGACACACTCCCATTCTTTCGGAGAATTAATGCAATGTGTAAATATAACTAAGTAAAAAATATTTTGCTTCTCTTTCACTGTTGGTTATTTTAATTACAGAATATTTTACTTAACACGCGTCGAAAAACCTATTCAATAAAATAGAAACAAGATACGCACTAATACAATAGAGAGGTGGCTCGCATGAGGAACATAATTCACACTGCGGTTGCGTTTGTTATGCCAATTATTCATTATGTTACTATACTGATACTGTTTTCCATAGGTTATTCATCCATTCTCGATCCAAAATTTGGAAGACTATCATAAAAGTCACAACGTTCGAAATGCTTTACATTTGTCAATACACTTATAAAAAATATTTATGTTTACTGCGAAAAAAAAAATGAGACAGTTCTATATCTCCCGTTCTACTGTGCCAGCCGACGAAATTCAAATTGCGTTTTTCAAGTCTCGAAAGCGCGACTTAGGATATGTATCAGATTTATATATAGCATTGTTCTAATATAGGTATTTTGACATCAAATCGGACTTTTTTCTGAAATGACATGCCAATTTTTTTCCATATTTCGATTCTACGACTCGGGTTATGCCAAACTGCTAAGTATTGTAAAAATCGGACGAGTAGTTTTTGAACAATTAGCTCTCAAAATTTTAAATAAACAATGTTAATTGAATTCGATATATACTTACTAATATCTCCTTTTTTTTAATATAAAACTTACTGAATTCCTTCTTCCAGAATTCAAAACTTAGGCTTAATCTAAATATAATTTGCTCATTTTTTATGATTTATTTTTAAATCATTTTTATAAATCTTTCGAAAAAATTTTATATTTATTATTTACTTTTGCATTTATAACCTATAAAATTTTTAGCATCACCTTAAAGTAGATGTATTTCTAGGCAGATCTGCAAAAAATTAGAATTTTTTATTCAGAATTTCCTAAGATATATGTGAATTTACATATTGGTGCGTTTGGCAATAATAACGCCAAATGTGGTTTAAGCACTTTGTTAAAAATTATTTGAAAATAACGAATGATGACCTTTTCTTTAGCTCGTGTGCTGCTATAAATTAAAAAATTTACTAGTAAATTATTCTTGGTGCAAGCGGAAAAAAATGGGCCAAGATAAATTTTTTAATTTCTCCGTAAATTTCGCACCAAATTTTACAAAATTTAATGTTTAGGCATAATTTGAGGCGTAGAATCAAATACCTATATTAGAACAATGCTATATATAAATCTAGTATATATCCTTAGTCGCGCTTTCGAGACATGAAAAACGCATTTTGAATTTCGTCAATCGGCTCAGTCAAACGGGAGATATAGAAATGTCCCATTTTTGTTTTTGCACCTGTGTGCACAGTCTCACACCTTTTCAGTTTAGTTTAATGTAAGGTCCTTCCAGTCTTCCGGTGGAGATAGACTGTTCTTCTTTCACTTCTGCACTTTTTTTTTGTGGGGGAAGGGGAGGGAATTCAAGTTTAAAGAAACTATCTACGACAGTTAGCTACTTCCTCTTCTTTGAGAATTGAGTAGACAAGACAAACAAACTCGGGTTCAGGTCTCGTCTGGCCGTATGTATTTTTTTTTTTTTTTTTTTAATTTTTTTTTTTTTTTGTAAGGGATGACTTGTATTTATGTTACACATCATTTCTTAGAAAAATCTTCCATGAAAGCATCCTTCCCTTTAAGCAGCTAGCCTTCGGATGTTTGCTTTAATCAGTTAACCAAAAAACAGCTTCTTGTAGTTTCAAGAAACAGTTTTGAAACAGAGCGTGGATATTATTACTGAACAGAGCTACTCACTTGTTTCACCTAGGTTGATTGGAATGCCACTTTTTGCTGTAGCCTAAGTCTCTTCGTACTTCTTCAGTTGATAGTTACGGTAGGTAGAAATCTTTGTGTGTTCCGCTGTTTCTCATCTTAAGAAACTTCCCTGTGGGCTTTCTCTGTTCATAATCAAACAGGGTTCGCAAATCTTTAACAGTATGAAGAAATATGTTTATTTGGCCGGTTTTGCGCTCGTTGTCATTTTTGCCGCGCAGATGATTTTCTGTATTTACGCGCAGTCTAAATAGGAGGTAAAACGAATCTCCGAGTTTAACATTTTAATAATATGTAACAATATCGGACAGCAATACGTAATGCAGGACAATTTCACTTCTTGTTAGCGGAACTTGCGAGGTTAAAAATTTGTCCGCTAATAGGAGAGCATTGCTTTATTCGAGAATCCGGGTATTCAGAACTTCTCCTAATGGGTACCGTCTGCTAAATTAGTAGTCTACCTGTTAGCGAGGTTCGAATTAACAACAAACCTTGCATATAGAGTCTCATCCTAAGCCATTTTAAACCGAATTGAAACAGCCTGCAGTCCTAGCACAGCTTTCTCACAAGGGCTCCTAACGTTCACTTTGTTTTGATAAGGATTTGCGATGCGATGAATTTGGAGCCTATGCAGTAATCATGCTTTGTCTTGAATAATCTTTTGGAATCCCTCAGTGGCAGCAAGTTTTATTTAATGCAAATATCATGAGTGTAATAAAAGAACTTTCTAGTATAGTAAAAATCTTTCGTAACCGAATTAAACAGTAATATCAAAATAATGGTACTTTTGAAAGTGTAAATTTAAGGTTATGAGGTAAAAACGTATGTAAATCTGAAAATTTGAATGTAGGAAACGTGTGTTATACTTTGCCGCCTAACATAACAAGCCCTATCTAAATAAGAACTTATCCAGAATGTGAAGATGAACTAGCAATCCGTTTTTATGGGTTGATGTGTGAATTCTGAAGATAATCTACATTATTTTCTGAACAATTTGCATTGAAAGATGCCATACTTATTTTGTCTCTTGACGAAAAAGATTTAAAGAACATTGCTTTACGTTGGTATAAATTTTGGCCTATGATCATGTTCGTAGATGACGAATCTAGTGACAAAGATTCTCACGTCTGCCGTTCGTATCAGATATCTTGGATTTACTTACGTATTCGGAAACAGTTACTGTTGATGAAAAGGAAGTGCAGGCTTGGATGGACGTAGACCATTCTGTTTTCGTCACACTTCTTCAAGATGATTACGAAATCATCGAGCATGCACCGAGAAAAGGAGAAATTTGGTAATGAGAAGGATGAAGACGACACCCAGGTCCAGAAAGTTACGTGGAAGAAAGCTAACGAAGGGCTGAAGACTTTAATAAAACTTGTCAAGAAATGCTCATGTATGTCCGTATATAGTTTGTCAAGTTTTCATTGTAGACACAGCGAATTTTAAGTCGACAGTCTTGTAAGCAGGCAGACATGCGAAGTTCTATGCCATCACACTAAGAAACTGGAAACTGTTATGTGATACTATATACGGTAATTTTAAAATGTCTTTTATTTTGTTTTAATATAAATTATGTGTATGTGTTTTAATTTTAAATAATCTGTACGTTTTCCGATATTCTTTATTTAGTTGTGGCCGACAGATTAAAAAAACACGACAACCAACAGATTTATAATGCTGAAGTTTAAGTTTATTTTAATTCTGGAGATTTATATTCAATTATGCGGAAACATTTCTTATCTGCAATCGACAAAGTCCCCTTGCCGCCGGTTAAGAAAGATTCTATTATACAATACATTTTATACACTCGCTATCGTATTTTCTAAGTGTCCTGCTTACATGTAAGTAGAAACCAGAAGTCATGTACCTGAACCCCCCCAGGAACTGTCGTTGGCCATGCCAAGACTCGGCCTTGAAGGGGCACGAAAAGAACGCTGCTGAAATTGCCATTCAGGATGCAAAGAGAGATGTCACATAGGGACTCAGTGTTAAATATAAGTTTGTGATTGTGAATCCTCAGATTGCCAATAGATGGCAGTAGTGTTTATTTGTAAAAAGAAACTGTAATGTCATAATTATGATATGTAGTATAGATCGACCGTCTTAAACGCAATCCTGGCTGGCATTCTGCCAAAACACATAGACTCGTCCAAATGGGGCGTTATTATTTGCTGCAACGTGAAACCTGAGGTGAAAATCTTCTTTTCTAAGGAAAGAGATAAGCTGGAGGGAAAAAAGTACTCATCTTTCCACCCTATTTTGAGAATAATTCGGTCAGAATGGAGCATGCGTGTTTGCGCTCATGGTCGCGGATGAGGAGGTCGAACTATAGTAGATAGTCTTTGGTATTCGTCAATAAAGGTTGTGTAGAAAAACGCTTTCTGCTTTAAATTCGATTCAGTCTGATTTATTAGGGACTTACATACATTTTATTTATTCAGAACTGGAGTCACATTCTTTAAGCTTTCAATGGCTCTGTTCGTACAGTATCGTTAGCAAAAAAAAATGAAACCTAACGAAAATATAGCAATGTTTCGAAAATTTAACTTTAATAGCAGTCCACATTCAACTATAATACATGTGAAGATAAAAAGGTTGACTTGAAAATTAAAATTAGGCAGAATTCAATTAAAAATTTTTCACAAAATATCAGCGTGTTTCAATAACTAAATAAAATAATATATAAGCTTTTTTTTAGCAAACAGAAAATAATATTTCCTCGATAAAGGAATTTGTGTCACTTCGCCTAAATTTAATAATCAATTTCTAGAACGAATTTTAGTGTTGATTACTTAACTGAAGTACCAGAAATCCTATTCAATTTCCATCAAAATTAAACGATTTACACTGGTGTGCAAAAATTAAGGACAAGACGGTCTTTTCAATATAACTTTGTACAAAAGCTTTCCAAATCAACACATTTAATACCGTAAGATCCCCAATACGTAAGGACATGAGTAATGTAAGCAACACTTACTAAAAGAGAAATCAGAGGGATAAAAAGAAGCTTTATTGAAAAAGTAGCATGGAGCGCAATGCGACTGAAGGACGAAACATCCCTGTGATGGGTGTCCAGCAAGAAACATCCGGTCTTTAATAGGGGATATGATCTCCTCTGACTGCTAGGCAGGTTTCACATCATTTGTGCATGCTGGATATGTGGTTGTTAATGAGCTGTTGAGACACTGCTGCTCGTTCCTCTTGTAGCACCAATCGCAGTTTCGGAATCGTTACTGGCGATAAGTTACGTGCTGCCACGGGTCTCCCTAGTAAGTTCCGTACATGCTTGACGGGATTTAGATCCAGAGACCTTGCCGACCAATCCATGTGTTCAATATCTTCACTCTCCAACAGCTCTTCGACAGTAACTGTGCGATGAGGTGGAGCGTTGTCGTCCATGAAGAGGAACTGAGGACCCATAGCCCTTGTGAAAAGACGCATGTAAGGAAGAAGAACCTCGTTACAATAGCAGTCCCAGGTGACGAACCTCCTTGGGAGATATGAAGGTCGGTCCGGCTACCAAGCATTATGTCTGCTCGAACGAGAACTCCGCGACCTCCAAAACAGTCCCTTTTGATGATGTTGAAGGGGTTATTGCGTGTTCCCCGCTCTGTCCAGATGTGTATGTGTCTAGAATCGCAACTCAGACTAAATCTGCTCTCATCTGTAAAGAGTACTCGTCCCCATTCATTGTCTCTCCAATTCCGGTGTTCCCGGCACCACAGAGAACGCCTTCTCCGATGGGCAGGCGTTAGAGGTACACACCGTACAGGGCGTCGTGCAAACAGACCACCACCGTGCAGTCTTCTGGCCACGGTAAAACGCGATATCGGTCGTCCAGTCGCCTGTGTCGTGTGTCTAGCGATTTCTCCCGCTGTCTGCCGCCTGTTTCTTCTGGCCTGTAAGGCAATATACCGGTCATCTGCGGGTGTGGTTCCTCGTGGACGACCACTACTAAACCCCCGGATAGCTGTTCCTGTAGTTTGAAATTGTCTCCAAAGTCGTGAAACGATGCTGTGAGCAATTCCGAACTCTGCAGCCACACTTGTCACACTGCGGCCTTCCTCCAACTTCCCAATGATTCGACCTCGGGTAAAAGCATCCAGATGTCGTCTAACAGATTGATTATTCGCCATTTCTCGCTGAGGCAGCAACTCGGTGTGATTTTAACTGCTATACGGCGTGCAATCTCTTTGCCAGAAATACTGATCTTACACCGACAACATGCTTTATACTACTCAGACACTCCCCCATTCCGTCTACCTGCATATCTGCGCATGTGCTACCGTACATCACCTTACTTAATCTCCTGATTGGTCTTTCTGTCCGCTCTGCCTCTTCGTTCAGCTGATATACTAATTTTTGGACTTCGTCCTTAATTTTTGCACACCAGTGTAATTAAAAGAGGTGAAAAAATTCAAGAAAAATTTCTCATTAAAATTGTGGCGTTTTAAGTAAATGGGACAATAAATTCAATCTAATATTTTTTACCTAATTTTTATAAGAAGAAAGTCTATGTGTTTTGTCCTCTAATAACTCAGTCACTACTATAGCTGTCGTCACCAAACTTTCTGCAATTCTTTTCTGGGTCCTGGGAAAGGTCAACGTCCACTTTTTTCCAAAAAAAGTAGCTAAAATCAGAGATATTAATTAAAAACTCGGAAAAACTATAGTTTTCGCCCTGACTTTTGAGTGACAACAGTCTTGCAAGCCAGAGATGAAAATCTGCTTATTTCGAAAGTTGTTGCCACTGCTCGCTTTCAAATCTAGAGTTTGTTAATAGTAGTGTGAAACGGGGGGTTCAGCGCCAGGATCTCAAACTTGCAGGCGGTGCGCGGTGCAAGTTGGGAGGCGGTGCAAGTCGGGAGGCGGTGCAAGTCGGGACGCGGATTGAGGCGGTGCAAGTCAGGAGGCGCAGTTTGATTAATTGATAAGGTGTCGTCACACTTTGATAAGAGATTATCTTTTGTTGATTTTCCAGCAGTAATTTCTAATTTTAGGATTTTTTTTCCCTTTGTATTTTTCTTCGTCTTTACTAGGCATATAATGGTTATTTCCTATGTTCTCTAAACGCCTGGAATTTAATGACTGACAGATAGATGTAAATTTTTAATTTTTGCGTTATATTTCAAGAATTATAATGTCCTATGCACTCTTAGTTTTAACGTATGCCTTACAAATTTTTATTTCATCAGAGCATATTAATTTTCCTTTATCTTAATTACATTACTCATTTTACACAGGACGTTCTTCATATCTTTTAACCATATACTCGTAATTTTATTTCACTTATTAAATTTTAGGAGTGTAATTATTCAGATATACATTTTAATTTATCATATGATTTTAATTTTAGATCCAATTTTAACTTTTTCCCTTCTTTCTAACCTTCGTAATGTTTAATGTACTCCAATTTATAACTTATTTGCTATATTTTACGAGCGTAATTATTGAAATATATGTTTCTATTTATTATATCATTTAATTTTATATATAATTTCAATCTTTTTTTCATACTTTCTAACATTTGCGATCTTCAACATATTATATATTTTAACTTATTTCTGATATTTTCTGATCGTTTACATGACCTTCACTTAATTTAGATGTAAAATTTTTAATTTATTTCGTAAATCTTAAGCTTATTTATTATATTATCACACTATACACACTGACTTTTATTTAATTTTAGATGTAATCTTTTAACCTTCTTTCCTATTTTTAATGTTTTTACTTCCCAACATACTCTAAAGTTTAACTAATTTGCTATATTTTCGCATAATATACATCCCATTTGTAACTACTTTCATACATTTTAACTTTCATAATTTCCAGTATAGTCCTAACTTTAACATAATTCGTATATTTTCCTATCATGTACCTAACTTTTATTTAATTTTAGATGTAATCTTTTAACCTTCTTTCCTATTTTTAATGTTTTTACTTCCCAACATACTATAAAGTTTAACTAATTTGCTATATTTTCGCATAATATACATCCCATAATATACATCCCACCATCTACTTTCATACATTTTAACTTTCATAATTTCCAGTATAGTACTAACTTTAACATAATTCGTATATTTTCCTATCATGTACTTAACTTTTATATAATTTTACATGTAAATTTTAACTTCTTTTCTATTTTTCGACGTTTTTAGTTCCCAACATACTCTGAATTTTAACTAATTTGCTATATTTTCACACTATGTACACGACTTTCATTTAATTTTTAACTACTTTGTACATGACTTTCATATAATTTTTAACTACTTTCATACGTTTTAACCTTAGTAATTTCAAACAGGCTCTTAAGGTTAGCTTAATTCCTCTGTTTTTTATCATATATATGGACTTTATTTAATTTCAGATGCTATTTTTTACTTACATCTTATGTAACTCGTACATTTCAAACCTTCGTAATTTTTAAAGTACTCTAATTTTGAACTTGTTTATTATATTTTCTTACCATATACATGAACTTTAATTATTTTAGATGTAATTTTTATACTTTTCTGACACTTTGTTTCTTTCTAGTTCCCAACATACTCTAAATTTTAACCCATTTTTATAATTTTCGGTTGTAATCACGCTTTTGATTTTACTATTTCAGCTAAATATACACGTTTAAATGTCTTAAATATAGAGATAGTTTTCAATTAAACATTTTATTTTACAACCTTTAACTGCTATTTGTACCCAATTCATTGAATAGCCTTTACTTACTCTATATTTTATAGTACTGTTTTAATTTGCCAACTGTACAATTTCTTGTTTTATAGCAGTCTTACCATGACTGATTCTAATATTTTTCTTCATTCGCATTTTCAGACTTTAACCTTTCCTGAGTATTCATGTATTTCCTTAAAGTTTTTACATCATTTATATCTGAATACATGCATTTAAGCTCTTCAGTATTACCAATGTTCAGTTTTGAACCTAGATTGCTATTAAGCTAACTTGATAGATTGCGAATTTTTAGAATGAATTCCCAATTTTCATCTATAATTTCAGAACCTTTTTCACTGCTTCATATATACATACAGAAATCTTTCATATTGTTTTAGACGTTTCATACCTTTTAATTCGGTATGTTTTTGCTAATTCATTGCATCCTACATCACTTTAAATGCCCCGACTATGCTAAATTTATCACCTTTTTTCTGCACCAAGTACGAGTATTTCTGCCTTCATAGACAACTTTCAAGTAAAATTAGCGAAATGTCAGTTTTCATTAATTTATTTACCAAGTTATTTTCTTATGAAAGAAATCTTATGAAACACCTGCCATACTTTTACACATCATATATCCTTACCAATATACATATAGTTACGCAAGGAACCAAAGAAAGAAACAGTAAGAGACACTTTACCCAAGTCTCCGCTATATTTCTGAATATTTTTACCTCCATCTGCCCCGAATACAGAAATTTCTTCATAAAATTCTCATCATGTAAGTTAACTATTCTTTACTAAGACACATTTAATGAGGAATAATCCCCTTTCAATGCAAAATTACACCCAAATAATTATAATATTTTCTTATATTTGTACGTATATGTTCGCATTATAGGAACTTTCTATGCATTTTTGAGAAATGTAATTTAATTATTGTTGCTAAATATTGCTGTTTTCCAAGAGAAAAACTCCAAAGGCTATCTAAATCATCCAACTTTTCCTGCATTATTTCCTCAGTACAGAATAACTATCTTAGAACTATTTTCCTAATTTTAAGAACTTAATACAAAATAAGCATGCTCCACTGTAGATTATTTACTATTTTATCCAAAATGAAGATAGAAACTTTACCAAATTTAAGCTTTTTTTTCCCGAATTCCAACAAAGAACAACTTATTTACCTAAAAATGAGTCTTAGGATATTCTTATCGGCTTCAGATTTGCTATCAGTCGGAAAAACCTGATGTTCACTTTATCTAGCCTTGTCACTATACACATAAGAACCACGAATCATTGTGAAGTACAATCAACATTTTAGATACAGTCAATATTGATTCAACTAACTTTAATTAAATTTAAATTAGAAATTTTAAAAGATAAGCGGATTTATGATACATATTATTAGATTAGTCACAAGCATTATTAGTGGAAAATACAATTAAATACCCAAGACCCACATGCCCACTAAGAACAATACGAAAAGTAAAACTTTATGCATATTTCCACGAAATGTGAAATCTTGTATTTTAGTATAAAACCTGACTAACAAATTATTTCCAATAAGCAGTATACGGATAAAAAGAGTATTCTTATGATACCTTATTAAGACTTAAGCAGTAAGAGAAAGGTAAAGAGATATTCATTAAAACATAATATGAAACAGTTGACAGCTAAATAACGATACATTTCAATATAAATAAAACATTTTTTATTAAAATACATACTTACTAAAATAATTTTTTCTCACAAATTTTCTATTCTATCACGTAAAGTTGACAACGAAATATTCTTTAAAAAGTCATCGCTGTCATAAATACAACAGCGTGTGTCTTTTAAAAGTTTTTGAGCAAGTCTTTTAAAGTTCATTGACAACATAGCTTTGTCAGTATAATTCATAGCTTTTTCCCGAGTCGTCTCCATGATACAGGGGTGATGGCGCTGACTTGGATGATCGACTGCACATCCCTCACAGATAAATACCTCGTTGAGACTGGTTAAGTACTCCTCGTAAATAATATTATTTACATGCATTGCTCGCTAGTTAAATGCATTGCTCGCTAGTTAAATGTTCCAGCTGCTGGCATTTTGATCACCGTTTTCGTATCTCATCCGGTAACACATTTTGAAATAGAGCAGTTTGGATAGTCTGTGTTACTTCACTGTATAAATCTAAAAGTTTATCGGTCTGATATGACTCTAATTCAAAACAATCTGCTACGAGACGGAAACCACCGCAGGAGCTTTTAAAAATTCGTTGAAGAACACATTGCGCGTTTGTACAAAACACCGCCAACTGATTATTGGCTATGAAGGATGCTTCCGAATACTTGAAATTAAAGTTTGATAATTTTTTCATAAAATCATACCACGTCGCAGGAGTCATACTCACACCCTCAAGGGAAGATCCACAGTTGAAATTATTCTTTTCTGCAGAGTTCTGTATATGAATTCGAACGTTATTATTCCTGCTCACAACGATGGAAAGACGACACATCCGTTCTAATGACCAATAATTGATCACTTCATCATAATTTCGTGATGACTGGTAATGCCGACTCAACCAATCGTCCTGAGGTATCTCGAGTATCTCATTATCTTCTAAACGTGATTTCTTATGCAGAAAAGTCCTTTTATTCATATACGGTTTGGGGGTTATATCGTCATAATAACCGAAGTCCATTTCATCAGAAGAACGCTTCACTTGTGGAGATATAAGTTTTCTAAACGTCAAACTTATTCGAATAGTCTTCACTTCGGGCTGGGATGGAATACCGTGTTTCCAGATTACATTAGTGGGGGGTTTCATCACTAGAAGCGATCCATGTTCAAGACTCAGAATGTGAGTCATATAATTCTCTCTTGTAAAATGCATCACTCGCGTCGCACCGTAACTCAGTGTGGGAATGCAGTAGGAAGGGTCCAGAGAGCTTTCATCGTCTCTGTGCGCGGATATCTTGGCATCTCCGGTAGGGTATTTATTGAGTAGAACGTAATTATATTTTTCGTGGGTGAGTGCTTCCACTTCACTTTTAATTTGCTGCAGCATAGGAGTCCAGGGCTGGGCGGCAATTGATGTCCCCGAAAAACTGTAGGTGAGTCCATCTTCATCCCCGAAGGCGCAACAAAGTCGAGCTGGAATATGTTGACGGCCGTAAATATTCAGTTTCACGGGTTGGAAAGGATAGGTGCACAGTTCCGCAAATATAGAATCAGCTTTTTCTTTGTCATGAAAATCTTTAAAATAGGACAGTATTAACTGATCATCAAATATTTCGGTCATCGTGAGTATTATAAGAGTTAAGAATGACTGCTTCGAAGTACAATCCTCCAAGATTTGCAATGAAATGAGAAATATAGTGAGATAGGATATTTCTAAATAACTTATTTATATAGTCATTTACTGATAAGAAAGGACCATTTGATTCACTATCCTGCTATGATTTCATTCTTCTAATCGATAATCAAGTTATTTATTCCGATAACCTCATGTTTTCCAGGAAGATGCCAATCACACTGAATCATCTAAGAATAAACAGATGGGATACTTCTTATCACTTCTGCTTATTCTTAGTCTCGGTGGTGTCGACAGGCCGCGCCTTGTGAGATATTCGCGGAATATTAGGATTCGATTCGATTCGATTTAGAATCAGCTGGAAATGGAAAATAATGATAAATATAATATCAAAAGAAGTCTGTGTTTTATGTAGATATTTAAGTAAAGTTAATGATCGGAATACTCTTAAGTTTTAGAAATGCAAGTAAAATTTTGGAACTCACTGAGAAAATGTAACAAAGCAAAATTAGAGAGAACAGTTTTCAGTTCTTCACGCTAGATGGCAGCACACATAAAGTGCAAAAGATTATTGCATGAGATGACAGATTAATTTTGACAGCGTTGTTTAAACAACTAGCAGTTCTGTGATTAATTTCAATTGTTATTTTTATTACGAATTCGCTTCTTACTATTGACATTAAACAAAGTTACTACAAATTCGCTGCTTACTACTGGCGTAAATGAACTTAAATTTTGTCTTTTTCTTTTATAAATAATAACAGGAAATACTGAAGATATTTAGATTAATACCAGAAACAATCTGCATATAAAACGTGCGTTTTCATGCCCTTGCAATTAAGCCGATTTTTAGATTCATGGTCTGCATTAATAATCAGTTTTGTTCGGTTTTCGTAGAAAATGTGAAATTATTATGAAATAAAATAAATTTGCAAAATATTTGCCAGTATTTAATTTCAACGGATAATGAGTATATTTTTACTCCTCAACTTGTCCTGACGTTGCATTAACCCCGAATGGAACCGCTGTGGCAGTAAAGCTTTATCTTCTCGTCCTGCGCACCCTGTCCAATTTAGTAGAACATTTTGTCGCATATACGAGAATACTGAAATTGTCTTGTTGAACCCAACAACTGTCCTGCTGATAGAACTTGTTTTGAAACCGATCAGTGTTTCATAAATATATTCAGAGATAGCAGCGGTGGAAAAGCTGATATTAAGCGAATTTACAAGAAACCGTCCTTAGTCGGGTCAGGAGTGGCAGCAAAGGTAATTTTGAATTTCTAACCTGCAAATGTTATAAAGGGAAGGAAAAGTTACAGAATTTTATAATTATTTAATTTCTTTTTTAATTATTCAAGGTAAGTCAACAAGTTCTGCATATGTATATGTATTATTTTATATTCAGTAAGTGTATAAATTTAAAAAAATAAACAACTAAAGAGGTAAAATTCAAAATTTTTATCTTGCTGCTATTTAAACCTTTTGTTTAACTGAGATGATTATAAAATTTTACTACTGAATTTTTTTCACAAAGCGATGGTAAACAAAGCAATTTATTAATTTTAAAATTCATTAATTAATTAATTCTATATATTTAACAAATAATAAATATATAAATAA
>KK121757.1:32274-109332 GCA_000611955.2 Stegodyphus mimosarum
AAATATTGAATAATAATTAAAAAACATTTATTTTCTATATTTCTCACTATAAATAAAAGAAAAAAAGTATTCCCCCCTTCCCTTTTAAGCATCTTAATTTTAAAATGCCCCGATTAGCAGTTTTGAAAAGATGGCAGCACTGTGCCTATGGGGCAAATGCTAATATATTAATTTTCATATTTAATGTGCACATATTTCCGTTCTGTAAGTGGTATCTTATTAGTACATAGATAACAATTTATAGAAAAATTACATTAATGCCAAAATTTGTAAATTTGTTGCCAGACTATATGCAAGAACTCTCTTGAGTCACTACATTTCTGTGGTCGAGGCACATAGTCAAAGCGGCACCAGAGCTGTTGCAACCATTGCGACCGCATCGGGCGGCTGAATTCAGAAGCCGCAAATATTACACCGGCCGATAGATGGCATATTATATGATATTAAAAACTCCTTTTATAAATAACTTTAATACTATAAATATTTTAAAAATGACTAATTTTGGTGCAGTTTCCCTAAATTTAGTTTACTTGTTTAAATTCTTTTGATTTAATAGTTAAGAATGCATATTTTTTAATACTTAGTGCACAAAGCATCACTATGAAATCATCATCATGCTCTGTGACATGAACATTTACAATGTAAAAATTTGAATTACCGCGACACTTAAAGATGCGCACTTTAAGAGGCCAAAAATTTTGTACGCCGTAGCTAGCAGTTTGTTATAATCAATGCAAGAACAAAAATTGGTATAGTTTCCCAAAAACATGTGAAACTTTATTAGCATGGTCACATTTATCAATAGAAATGAATAAAACAATAAAAAACGTATTAACGAGGTTAACTACAGCACTGTCGTGTGTAATAATAAATTTTTCTCCCCTTCCAGTTTCATCACATTTTAAAATTCTTACAAAAAATAAATTACTTGACATTAATTTCGTGGTGCAGACTCTTCGATCGAAATATATATCTCCTTCTAAAATGTACATTTATAATATTGAATAATAATTTTATCCGTAACAATATAAAAAAATGAGTAACCAAAGTTAGTAAAGAATTTACTGTTCACTTAATGTCTGAGTACAAAAACAATCTGCAATTAGCTAACGTCCTCATAACTTTCGGTTCAAAAGGTTCGTTCGATTATTAAAATATTTCATTTCCTTATTAGATGGTATAAATTTTGCAGCACTACCCGCAGATTGTTCTACTAGTTTTTCTAGTTTCTTTCTCTCAACAACAAATAGAAAATTTGTCAACTTTCTCAATAATTGTATCAAAGAACTTGTATGGAATCCAAAAACCCATTCAAACTTTTCGGCTCGCGACGAAACACAATATGGATCTCTAAAATCATGCTTATTGTTTGCCCTGGTTTTGCATGCGAGACGAATGTATGAACTGAAAACAGTTTATGGGCCAGGACATTCTTTTAACAAAATTTAAAAACATTAAACGATTTAACTAAGTATTTACTAAAGCATATAAAAACAAAAATAATGCAAAGGAAAAATTTTAATTTATATTTATTTTCCATCTGAAGCCTGAAGGTTAGTACCTGCAAGAGATATCTGTTCGTTATACTGCGGGATTTTATGTTAATTAACCAGTTATTATGATTTGAACTTTAACGACCTCTTTCCGTAGTCTTCTCCAAAATGCTAATTAGTTATTCTGTACTTAAGACAAGGGTTTGAACAGTTTTTAGAGCTTCTGGTACCCTCGCCTTTCAGTTGCATAACATCGCCATCTGTGCGTAAGTTGATAAGCCGATGTTTAAACTACGCGCTGTTAATTATTTTCAGGCAGCTTAAGCAGTCTATTGTGTGTAGATAGAGAAGTAACGCATGCGTGTAGCATAGTAGCATGTCTGCATTTTAATTTAACTTACGTTAATTTAAGTAATATAATACCTAATTTAAATAATATAATACTTAGTATTATAATAGCAAGTTTGTAAAATGAACAATAAGTGCAAATGTAATAGTTGAAAATACTGCTGTGATGGGGAAAACTTGCACAATATAAAAAGACGCATCAAATGAAGCGTATTCGCCATTCATTATCAAATTCCAGTTTCCAAAGTGCAATATCTTATTTCCAAATTTAGATTCAAAACTGTAGAAACATGATGAATAGCAAAAGGGTACTAAGTAACTACAATAGAATGTAACCCATCGATTAGTGTTTTGTCTTAGAGAAACAGTGTGGAGAGACTATACCTGTTTACTATTTGTGCACATTATGTGTCCTCTATGCTTCTATCTGTATATCTATTTATATTAATTTAAACACCCGCAAGTAGCGAAGGTTCGTCTGTCGCACAAATAGTGATTTCTGTTCATTTAAGAGTTAAATAAAAAGATTATTTTAACCTTCCTAAGACTTGACCACTTGTTCCGGAACTAAAACGATAACTGGCTTCAGTCTGCAAGAATTGACACAAGCGTCTAGATAGAGCAGAACCATACAATGCTTTGTAAACACATAAGCCCAATCCATACCTTTATGTCTGGAAAATGGCACCATGTTTGCAACAAATTTGCAATAATATTGGCGAACAATATTTAAACACAATAATTGCAACAAATACATATTGAAATATTTTCGCAGACCGCATAAATTTCCTCCGGGGACCGCAAGTTTGAGACTGCTGCCATAGCGAAAAGAAAAAAGATAAGTATTTCTTCGAACAAAAAATTCTAGGAGCTACCGTATTCCAAATAGAAAATAATTTTTCTTTGCCACGCGCTATCAGAAATCAAAACAAATCCGTTATTAAGATCTAAAGATGTCTACCAGAAGTAAGCAGGTTCAGAATAAAACGTATTTCATAAATAAAAACTTCTTTCATTCATTCAAGGCATAGACCAATTCAAAAAATAAGACAAACTGACTTTCCTGCGCAGTGTGAAGACGAACATCGAAGAATGCTAAAGGCTGTGCTTGGTAAAAAAAAAAAAAAAAAAAAAAAAAAAAGAAAAGAAAGAAAGAAAAGAGAAAATCTGAAATGTTTCAGATTTTAAATTACGTCCAAAGAGGCTTTTTTTTTTTAACATTTTGTGCGTTACCTTTATTTATTAAATATTGTGTTCTTCGCAATTACCATAAAATTCAGTTCAAGAGCAATATTGCAAAAGAATTTTAAATTGAGCATATCTTTAAAATTTCCGATACGCAGTCTCAAAATGCTCATGCATGTCACCTGGAGACAAAACTGTTTTTTTTTCTGTAGAACGTTGCCATTGCTCGCTTTGAAATCCTGGAGTTTGTTAATAAAAAATTTATTAAAGTTTTACAAAATATGAAATCAATAATAAAACAAATTCCAAATTTCAAATTTGGGCTTCCAGATGCCCATATTCGCAATAGGATTACGTCATTCAAAATTGGATGGCTCTAGGTACCGTTGCTATATCACAATGCGAGAAACATACATACATTTATGCAAATTCTTCATTATTTAATTTCTTCAAATATAATACAGAGCGATAATATTTGGTGGCAACAGTTTGAAAAGTGAAAAGGACATTCAGAGTGATTCAACACAAAATCGCAAAACTAAAACAATAGTCTCTCAGGGATAAAGCCCCTTTGGACTAAAAACGGGGTTGATTCATTTCTTAACAATTATATTTATATCACAGCACTGTACCATAACATACTTTAAAAATACAATTATTATCATCTTGTTAACTTTCTACTATCCCTAAATATAAGGACGTGTAAATAATTGTTAATGTGACACCACAAAGGGGAATTCCCGCCTTATTATTAGTAGTATACAATTCAAAAACTAAGGAAGGTTTCTTGTAAATTCGCTTGATCTCAGCTTGTCCATCGCTGCTGTCTCCGAATATATTTATGAAACACTGATCGGTTTCAAAACAAGTTCTATCAGCAGGACAGTTGTTGGGCTCAACAAGACAATTACAATTTTCTCGGAAATGCGACAAAATTGTCTACTACATTGGGCAGGGTACGCAGGACGAGAAGATAAAGCTTTACTGCCATAGTGGTTCCATTCGGGGTTAATGCACATGGTTAATGAGTTAAATCCTATGATTCTTCTGCAGCGATGATCCAAGATCTTTGCAACAACATCCCCACGCTTTTATTTTTGGACAGCAATTTATCGGCATATCAGCTATATCTCAAGCAGCACGACCCCAAAAATATATATACAAATAATTTTGAGGATATAATGGTATTTTTTCAATCCTCTTTTAAACAAAACTGTACACATAAAAAAACTGGAAGATATTATAAACGTTCCATCGTATTTTTTACATGTTAATTTTAAAGAATCCACATGAAAAAAATTACCATTTTCTTATTATGTTTCATTCGTTATTTTTATAAATATTATACGAATTCTGAAAAGGTTGAAAAATTATGAATTCAGAATTGTACGCGAGAGAGAGCGGTGTAGCACCGGGGTGCCTGGGTTTAAGACCCTACTCCTAATCGAATAAATTAAATTATTGCGAATAGATACAAGTACAATAACTGGCCAAAGATTGAAATGAAGGATAAATATATACATAAGTTTTTTTTTATTTTTAAATAATAATCGGGGGTGAAAATAAAAAATATTAAGAACTATAAAAGGTAATAAATTATAAGAATTAACAGGGCGTACAAAGCTTTCTAATAGACCAGAAAATGCCAAAGCTGGGAAAGCCAGTTAAGACATCGAACTGAGGAAAATAAACATGCCATACATAGTTAAATGCATAAGCAAGTGTAAATATCGGAGGTGCGCTACGCCATTATTAATCAGTAAACAGAAAAAAAACTATACGCTACATAAAAGAGAGCATAAACACACAGCATTCAAATAATATAAACATATTTATCAAGTATAGTAACTGAGAATGATATTGAATTAAACAAATATCTGTGTTCAGAGTACACTTATGACATACTAGGGCAGAAATTAAACATTGGCAGTAGAGCTAAAGATTTCCTCAAGTGTAGCGAAAACAATGAATGGCTTGTCGATGGGATGCTCAGCTGCTTGCAGCTCGGGCATTTTTTCAGATAGTTTCCTAAAATTATTTGTTATTGAACAACCTTGGAGCAGGTCTTTCAATTCTTTTAGAAATTAAAAAATGTCTATGAAGGCAACTGAATCCTATTTCATCAGTCCTTTTATCCTTAACATGATTGGCCAGTCTGGTATGATGACTCTTATCTAACCGTTAATAACATTTTCTGTTCTGCTTCTGGTAACACTGGCATAAGTAACACATCGAACCACAGTACATTTTTTGTTTACACAATTATCAGTAGTAGAATTAGATACATTGATATTATCATTAATATTTTTAACATTCAGATTTTTATACATTTTCGGGAACTTACGGCACCCAAGGTAATTCACGGTATGTGCAGATTGCATGCAATCAAAATACATAACATTATCTAGCTTTTTAGATGAATAATTTTCAGTTTTGTGAGGGCCCGCGCATTTTACGCAGCGGGGCTTTAGTTTACACATATCGGCAGAGTGGTGGAAGTGCTGGCAGTTATGACACTGCACAACACTTCCATTAAACTTGTAAGCAGTAACATTTACTTAGAAGTTCATTAAATTAGTCAAATCCTAAATTCTGTCCACACCTGGCAGATTTTCTATTTGTAACTGGAACAGGGGCATGGGGGCTCGGATTGGATCCTGTGCATTTAAGAGACTTTTCTGATCTGAAAACCTAATTTTTCAATATCTTCCTGGATTTCGTCCTTAGAGCAGTCACTACCACTAATGACCACCTTTATAGGAACGTTCGAGTTTATTGGTACCAATATAATAGTCAATTTGTTTTTCGTCTAAATATCTGGTTATCTATTTTTAATCTGCTTCCGACTTAGGCAAGACTTTAAAACTTTCGCCATTAATTTTGGCGACCATATCTAGTTTGGTTTAATTTTTTAACATTTTAACAAAGTTAAAAAATTTGGCGGTCGCTTTTTTTACCATGACTGGTTTAATTTTGGGTGGCCAATCTTCCATAACTTCCGGCTCACCCTATATATCAATTTTATTTACAGTATTTACACCTTCGTTAGGATTTAGGCTATCAAATTTGTTGGTAACTGAGATATCCACCTTGCATTTAACAAGTTTTGATAGTATGGCCACATGACGAGGCTGAATAAAGCCATCTGCATCCTATGACTCATTTACACATCTTTTACCTTTTTGAGGGGCCTCTTGGTCTTGGAACTTTCAACCGTATTATCTTTACTTTTACGTACATTATTTTTAACATGACTAACATCATTTTTAACACGATTAGCATCAGATTTAACATACATATCATTACCATTTTTAGCATTTCTAACATTATTGGCATTACTATTCAAACTATTAGCATTGTCAGAATTCGTCTTTTTAATTCGATTTGGAATAATTTCAGTACCAATTAAAGGAGGAGGCATATCAACATAGGAAGGATTTAGCGCACCAAAGGAGTTGCACTTACTTTTGAAGAGTTGTACTAATCCGTTATTCATTCGTTTCATCTGGTTAAATCCAAATACATGTGATTGTTTGGCATTCTCAGTTTTTGCGTGGTTGACAAGTCTTTCATAGTCGTTTTCATAGTTTTAACTGTACCTTGAATTTTGCTAATTTGATTCAAAACAGTGAGATAATGACTAAACGTACCAACCTCAACTTCATTCCAGTTGTCATCCAGAAGTCCATCAATAAACCTGCACATTTCGTCGTTTAATCCTTCCTCGTGATTCGGAACAGTGGCGGCGACATCCATTTTATTTAGCGGAGGAAAATCCTTTCCCTCCATTGCACATTTGTTCTACATTTCTTTCTTGATTTAAATTAACTGCAGCAGCAGATGGCGCGCTTTCTGGTGTTTTTGCTTTCATTTAGTATCAAACTGATTGTGTATATATATATATATATATATATATATGTGTGTGTGTGTGTGTCTGTGTGTGTGTGATAATTTCGATGAGCATAGAAGGAGAAATTAGCTTGCAGTCGTCATAGCTGAGCGTGAAGACTTACAGATGAAGATTACAAAACAGGAAAAATTTCCAGTCTTTATTTTCACACATATAAAATCATCTCCATAGATGTTTATCCAATCATAATGAAATACGCTTCATTTCTATGATTCAATCATAATGAAAGATGATAAATTGCTTTTACATTGATTCTTAGAATTAGACGCAGACACTTGGGAGAAGCTCACCAGAGTGGGTGCGATTCCAGAGACAGCTATGATTGGCTAATATTAGTTTTGGTTTGCACTTTTTAAGCAGCGTTACTTAACGTCGAAAGATCTCGAATTCGGGAGAACAAATGAATTAAGGGAGAGATCACCAAATTTAAAATGTTAATTTTAAGATCGCCATTTAGTTTTTAAAGCAGCTATCGTATTTTCTTATATCTTATATATGTATATATAGGGTGTTTCAGGAGAGATAGAGGACACCTAGACGAAGGAAAATCACATAGCAATGCATGATCGAAAAGGCGTTCCTGGCGCGGTAGTGACAATATAAAGCACAAGAAAGCAAGAATATGAACAGGGCGAGAAAACATGTTTATTATGCTTAGTATAGCGGAAATCAATCAGGAATAAAAATAGACAACAATCGTCATATTTGAAATTACGACCCCGGACCCGGATGCAGGCTTGCATTGCCATCTCTCGCACATGCAAGATCTGATGTTTTGGAATATACCGGCATGTCCCGGACTTCCCATGTTTCGAACGTAATTTCGAACACCATCTTTGATGACGATCGTCTATTTTTGTTCTTATTTCTTGATTTCGGCTACGCAAAGCATAAGAAACATATTCTCACCTTGTTTGTGTCCTACTATCTTTCATATTTTGTGTCGTCACTACCGCGCCAGGAAAGCGTTTCCGACCTTGCATTGCTATGTATTTTTTCATCGTCTAGTCTATTTCTCCTGACAGTTTGTGATATGTTTGTTGAAACACCCTACATATATATATATATCATATACCACATATTACAAAGCTTATTTTGTGTATTTATTAACACATTGCTAAAAAAGATACGTAACTTATTTACACTTACATCTGGCTTCTTTCTTATTTAAAATTAATCAAGCACTGTCGGATCTTTGAAGTGATAACTAAAGAAAACACTTGCACGTAAGCCCGCAATGGGTATTACCAGAATTATGCAAATTACAAAATGCGTACCTGGAATTAACCCATTTTCTCATCTTAGGTGCAGCCAGGAAACATACTTTCTCTCTTGAACTCGAAAAAGCGTAAAACATAAATAAAATAAGCAACTTCCTATAATTCGTCGAATACAATTGTCATTTTCATGCTATTTCAACCAAGTGAAATGACCTCGCCTATGCTAAAGCTGGCGTTAACAGCAATAAAATGAAAGGGAAAAAAAAGAAGTCTTTTTTTTTTGTTACTTTTTGTATGCTTTTCCCTTCACTTCTGACGCATCAACGACCTTAAATTCGGTACTTCGCAGTTTGATCGTTTGCAAAAGCAGCATTTGAACTCTTAAACTCGATTTTCTAGCTTATATGCATGGCTCATTGATCTGCTGTATGAATTTCGAAAATTTTATTACTTTGATCGCCTGTTATAGGTTTTTTCGTAAAAGGGCTTCAAAATGACATTTCGAGCAATTTTTTTTTTTTTTTTTTTACAAAAAACTTTTATATAGTATATCAGACTAGGAGATTTAAAAATAATATATTTGCTTATTAAAGTTATTAGTCCAGAGGGGCTTTGACCCTGAAGGACTATTGTTTTCGTTTTGCGATTTTGCGTCGGAAACATTAAATGTCGGTTCACTTTTCAAACTGTTGCCACCAAATATTGCAGCCCTGTATTATATTTAAAGAAATTAAATAATGAAGAATGTGCATAAATGTATATTTCTCTCACTGGATAAAACGACAGTACCTAGAGCCATCGAAATTTGAATGACGTAATCCTGCTGCGAACATGGGCATCTGGAAGCCCAAATTTGAAATTTGGAATTTATTTTGTTATCGATTTCATATTTTGTAAAACTTTAATGAGTTTTTGGTTAACAAACTCAAGAATTTCAAAGAGAGCAATGGCAATGTTGTACAGAAGAAACATTTTTATCTCCAGCGCGTGAGACTGTGTACAGTAAATTCTAAAGATATGCTCAGTTTAAAATTATTTTGCGCTATTCTTCTTTAACTGAATTTTATGGCTTAAGTGCGTAGAACATGATATTTAAAAAATATAGGTAACACACAAAATGTTAAAAAAAGTCCCTTTGAACGTAATTTAAAATCTCGAACATTTCAGATTTTCTTTTTTTTTTATCTTTATTTTTTATTTTTCAATAGAACGCGTATTTGGGAGAATTTGTAATCTACCTTACTGATAATTTTTATAAAAAGTAATTTTTATTTTATATCACTGCTGTTGTCAGTAAGAGAAATATTTCTATATACTCAATATTTATGTATATTTATATAATTATTTATATTTATTACTTTAGAATAAGCACTTGAAGGCCATTTTTGTCCCTTCCTCTCTAAAACCATGATTATTAACCATGGCAACGAATGCTGAGGAAAAAAGGTTAACTCCTCTAATTTGCCCTAATTCTCTCTGTATATAGTGATCACGATACATGTTACGACTGTAAACTGGGGTTTGGTTTGGTTTGTTTTGGTTTGGTTTATTTGATTATGGCAAAACACTCAAGGGCTATCTGCATAAGGGGAGGGACGCCTTCGTGGAGGACTTTCTAAGGGAAATTCGCTCGTATACACATTACGCATGAGGGAAACTACAGTGTCAGAAGGATTTTACGACCCTGAAGTGCTTATTTAATAGTAGCCGAACGTAATTATATTTGACTCAGAATTAAAATTATTTACACTTGACTGCAGATTAATTCTTTCCTTTCCGTAATGCAGAAAATATGCTACATTGATTCAGTATATTAGCTACATTTTCATTAAGATAACATATATATATATATATATATCAAAGATTTATGATGTTTATATGTGTTATAAATTTATAGTGTGTATTTAGAGGATACAAACATACAGACAAAGATTTATGTTTATATGTGTTATAAATTTATAGTGTGTATTTAGAGGATACAAACATACAGCCTCTTTTTTTCTCAGTATGATTGAAAATTCCTAAAATCGTAAATTTCAGTTGTTTCAAAATTTCTTAAGTTAAGATCTCAGCATCTGGAATAACACCATCAAAGAACTTTACAAAGAATTGTAATTGGAAAATACTAGATTGTGATAGGATAGCTCAAAAACAGTTTACCATTAAAAATATCAAACATTAAAAATGTGAAAAGCATAGCTAAAAGAAAATTTACTCTTTGAGCATTGCATTCAAATTCCAGTTTAGTGCTTTAAAAAGTTGAGCTGAACAATAACAAATAGGCTTACTAATTTAAGAACTGAATCCAGAAACACAAGAAATTTAGCTAAATTATGCATTTAAAACAAGCTATTCAAAATAATAATGACAAACAGTACCAAATTCAGATTTTATTATTGTACTAGCGGACAAGCCCGACAGATGAGCGGACTGCGGCCAAAGCAAAATTTATAAGTTCTCTGTACACCTGAAAAGAAAATATATAAAAACATTTTCAGTATGAATGAAATTAGTTTTTTCTTTCTAAGCAACAACCGATTCGTAAGTAATTTTTTCTTGCTGCCAAACCAGGAAACAAAAACTTTTGACGCTTTAGGTTAATACGTATACCTATGAAGTCAGTGCAATGTTTCGATTGCGTTCTAATGAAAGTGCTCGAAGTTTTTAATTTCTTCTTGTAAGATTTAATTAAGTCTTTTCACTAAAATTTTATAATTTCACTTAAGTTTTAAATTCTTTGGATTATGTGCTATTTGTTTCAAGGTAAAGTTTTGATTTGAATTTTTCACTGAAGTATTTTATTATCTCCCTTACATTTCCATTCTTTAACTACAATTCTCTTTATTTAAGGCACAAAATTCTAATTAGGATTTTCTTTGTTTTTTTCCGTTGCTTTGAGGAAGGGCCAGAATTTTCGAGTGAACTATTATAATTAAAATACATTGAAATGGTTCATCGGCTAATTCTGGATACAAAAACGCAAGGATTTTTCTGGAAGAGAGATTTCAATTGATTTCAGTGTTCTTTCTTTTGACGAAGTGACAATGAAGTTGATTGAATTCCTCTTCTGTTATATTCATTTTTATTTAAATTGCTTTACTTTTTTGAATTGGGATATTACTTATTTGAAAAGTTTTGGTTTTAACATTTTTAAATTGTTTATTACATTTATAGGATTTTTTTAAGTTTATTAATTATGAATTTCAGTTTTTGGTCTTTGTAAAAAATTAGTTCTTAATTTCTTACTTTATGTCTTTAATGATAATTTTTCAGCAGCTTAATGCGCGAAAATACTAGGCATGTTTATATTTTGTTTTTAAACAATTTGTTTTGTAATTATATATATATATATATATATGATGAGTATGCTAAATTTGGGAATTAAATATTTACATTTAATTTCAGTTCCACTTTCGAATTGCATACGCATAGCAAGGACGAAACACGATGTCTGAATGGTTGGAGGGAGTGTGAAATAAATTAATTCCCGCTGAAAAGTTGGTATTGTTTCATTATCTTTTCAATTATTCGTTTTTAAGTAATTTTCTTTTATGGCTGTAATTTTTATTAACAAGTTTTATCCCAATTTTATGCATATCCACTACTATTGCCCATTACTAGTAAAGCAATTTTACATGCCTATTTAACTTTTACTACTTGTAAAAATTACTCTAAAATTTTTAAATTAAAAATATTTTTAATATTACTTAAAAATTACCAATTTGTAAATTGGAATATATTTAGACTTCAGATTGTAATTCGTTTACTTTATTAGCTTTCTTAATTTAATTTGAAATATAAGAATTTTAATAGGAATTTTCCCCTTTAATTATAATTATATGTATACATATAAAGGGAAGGCTTTTTAATCCCTTCATAATTTCAAGCTCAGTTTTCTTCCTATCTTCCAAATCATTTGTATATATCGCAACATTCTTTTGAATTGCATTCACTTAAAAAAATGTTAGTGACATGAAATATGCAACACGTGTTCCTTTGAAACAAGTGTTCGCTTTGTAAGAACCTTCTAAATATGCTAAAAATGTCCATAAACAGAATTATTTGTAAAGGATTCTTTCACTTGCGTGATGTTCGTCGAAAGCTACAGGGAATGTGATATTAGAATTTAATTAAGTTCACCACAGGTGGCATTAGTGAGAGTTCGAGTAAAAAATTTAATTAATTTTCAACGAATCGCAGCTTTAAGAATTCGGAAATTTTAAAAAGAAATACTTTCATTGATCTGGGATAAAAGTAATACACAATCACATTAAGTTTAGTATGATTGCAATTTCTTTTTGTTCCTTTTTTTCTCTGTCTCTCTCGCGCGCACTTTTGAACTGATAACACACGGAAAGAGTTACACGACCGCTATTGTACAGGCATTCTGACTGACGAAAACGAGGCATACAAGGTAAAGATAATAAAGTCTGGACACAAAACAAAACAAAATGAACTGTTTACCAAAAACATACCCAAAAAGTTTAGTTATTGTCTCAGTGCGTTAATGTTTACGAAATGAAACACAGGCTTGAGTCTTAATAAAATATAATCATAAGAAATCATAAAACAAGTTCTCTGAATTGAATCTGAACACTTGATATTGCATTCTATTACTTCAGAAATCTTATCATTCAAGTTTAAAAAATTTTAAATATTAAAAAATTAAAATTTTTAAATATTAAAAATAATCTGCAATCGGATCATAGTACGGAAATTTCAGTTTAACTCCCGATACAGTTTTCACCTAAGCAGTTACAACAGGCTTATTATTTTAACCCTCCGAGCGTTACGAGTTTAGCCCTGAAATTTCGAAGCTCCTCAAAATGTCATGAATTAATGGTATTTGCTTGATTTTAATTAAAAAATGACTCTTTCATTTTGTACCTTGATTTCTTTTCTTCCAATATACATCCAAACCGAAATCAGATACATTAAAAGATAGCAGAAATTTTCATGTGTAATGAATATAGAAGGCAGCCATCTATACGGAATAATCCAGCCGTAACGCTGAGAGAGAATTAACTAGCGGGCAAGCCTGCCAGATGAGCGGGCTACGGCCAAAGCAATGTTTATAAGTTCTATGTACTGAATAACTGAAAATAAAATGAACTATTAATTTAATGTACCGTACGCAATGTTGCTAGCTGCGACCAAAGCAAAATTTATGAGTTCTCTGTACACCTGAAATGAAAGCGTATAAAAAAATTTCAGTATAAAGGAAGTCAGTTCATTCTTCTCAAGCAACAAACAATTCGTAAATAATGTTTTTGTTGCCAAACCAGGAAACAAAAACTTTGGACGCTTCAGGTTAATACGCATACGTATTACGTCATGATTTAAACTTAATGAAATAAAACAATTTTTTTCTCGATATTAATAAAAGAATCAATATGGTAATAACATACCGTGTCAGTTATCTGAATCTGAAACAAAAAATTTGATGCGGACACCACATGACTTCCTTGTACGGAATATTATTTATACGCATTTTTTTTTTTTTGCATTTTATTTAAATTTATTTCCTCGAGTTTCATTGGAGATATATTTCTCATTCAATTAATTCAGGTCTCACTTTGCGACAAGGCAAAAATGCATTAAAACTCTAAATATCTTCTTTAAAAATTGAAAGGTATAGAAAAACCTAAAACATCAAATACTATTAAAACAATGTAAAAAACCATAATTACAATTAAAATTAGTTTCTGCGCAAAAACAAGCAATTCTGATAGTAAGCAAGAAAGTAGATTTTTCGATGCACAAAACTAAAAGTTTCGTTTTGGTCCCACCCTGCAGCAAAAAGACACTGAAGATGCAGAAAGACTTAATTCGCTATTCTGCTAAGTTTCAAATGTAAACAAATATAACTGCTGTGGTAAAAAAAGAAAAATTAGCCGCATTTAAACTACTTTTAAGTTTTTGATTATTCTGTAACTATTATATGTAGATTAACTAAAAGCATAAAACCTTAACCGGAAAATAAGAACAACACAGTTCAATCATTTTTAAAGCAAAAAGTGCACAAATTACTAACATATAAGAATTTAAAAAAAAACTGAGCTCACTGAGCCCAGTAGCAAATTGGGTATATATATGTATACATATATAGAAAGTAGTATAAGAACGTAGAGACCTATTTGGTCAAGAATGTTTTTATGTTGAATTTTTGAGTACCTACTTTTTGGTTTTCAATTTTTTACAACTGCTTATGTTTTTGTTCAAGTTTTTTACTCTGGAACTTAGATACCAAATTTACTTTTAGGCGATTGCTTTTAAAATTTTACTTCTTTTGCTTATATATACACACACACACATATATATATATATATATATACTTTTGATGCGGCCGATTGCAACCAAAAAGGGAGATGCAGAACTACGTGTTATAGCAGTCCTATATATAAAATTTCAACGTTCTGAGGCTACTCGTTTTTGAGTTATAAGAGATAGATTGATACGTGCGTACGTACAGAAGCGACGAAAAAATCTCTTCTGAATCCATTTCAAATCAATTTTATAATCAGTTTAGAAAAAAAGAGTCCTTTATTCTGTCCTTACGTATAGATGTCACTCAGAAACATCGTTAAATTGCATTCGATCGAAGTCAAAATGCATATTTTCGTTGAAATATAATACCCGGAGTTCCTTTACTTCGTACAAGGAACTAAAAAGTTGCAAAACAGAAGATAGTTATTTAAAATACTGACATTAGCGAAACATTTTCGACACAGAATGACGTCACATGAAATCGCGTGATCTCTTCAATGTCAGAACATGATCTTATATAGTAATAATAATTTAATGTTTGGCAGTGCTACTTTTATTCATACTTTGTTACTAATTGTTACTTCCTTGTACGAGGTAAAGGAAGTATTGAAATCGCGAAAAATTTCGTGTATCTTATTTCAATGAAAATATCCATTTTGACCACTATCAAATGCAATTTAACGACGCTTATGCCTGAAATCTGTACGTAAGGGCAGAATAAAGGGGTCTGTTTCCGAAAACCGTTGCAAAAAGGATTTAAAATGGTTTCAGAAGACATTTTTTTCGTGACGTCTGTACGTACGTATGTATGTATGTATGTGTACGTAGGTTTTTGTGTTATGGTACATACGTACGTAGAAAAAAAAACGAGTAGCCTCAGAACAAACGAGTAGCCTCAGAACAAAAACGAGTAGCCTCAGAACGTTGAATTATTGTATATAGGACTGCTATAACACGTAGTTGTGTATCTCCCTTTTTGGTAGCAATCGACTGCACCAAAGGTATGTGAATATATACATATATACTCAGTCTGTTACTCGACTCAGTGAGCTCAGATTTTTTATTCCTTTATGTTGGTAAATCGCGTATTTTTTGCTTCAAAAATGATTAAATTATGTTGTTCTTATCTTCCGGTTAAGTTTTTTATGTCTTTAGTTAATCTGCATGCAATAGTTGTAAAATTATCAATAATTTAAAAGTTGTTTAAGAGCGCTTAAGCTTAATTTTTTTACCATAGCTGCAGACTTTTTTGCATTGGAAACTTATCAGAATAGTGAATTAAGTGAGTTTCTGCGCCATCAGTGTCTTTTTGCCGAGTGGAACCAAAAGTAAACTTTTAGTTTTGTTTACTGAAAAATGTTCCTTCTTGTCCGCTTGCCGAAGTGCTTGTTTTTGCTTAGAAAGTGTAATTTTAATTGTAAAAGTTGTTTTTTTTAATTGTTTTAACTTTGTTTAGTGTTTTATATCTTTCTATATTTTTCACATAATAATAAAGATATTTTGAGATTTTTGTATATTTGCCTTGTCGCGAAGTGAGAACTGAATTAATTGAATGAGAAATATATCTCTAATGAAATTCGATGAAATCAGTTTAAATGAAATGCAGGAAAAATGCGTATAATTTAATATTCCGCACAAGTAAGTCATGTGGTCTACATATCAGATTTTTTATTAACAAATTCTACGGTTTCAAAGCGAGCAGTGACACCACTTTTCGAAATAAAGCATTGTTATCTCCTGCAACTCCCGGAACTGTTGACACTCGGAAAAATGTTTGCGATAAGTAGTGCTTTCAGAGTTTTTAATTAATATCTCGGCTGATTAAAGTCGTACGAAGACGATAATGGTCGAAATGGCTTCCCACTAATTTTTGGAATCCGCGAGTACCTCTCTCGAAACGTAACTCTCCACCGTTCCGGCTGCTTATGAATTTGTTTCACTGGATCGCTTGCGCACGCGGTGTGCAACAAATATTTGCGTCAAATGGGAATAGTTTCCATAATTGAAGATTTCTATATTTCTATATTGTGTAACAAGCATTGTTTTTGTAAGAAGCTGCAATACGTCTGTCTTCCAATATCAGCATCTGTTTGGCAATGTTATTTTTGTAGACACACGGGATCTGGACGATACCCGAATAGTCAGTGAAAGCCGCCCGTGTGTCTGGACCCTGCTTTCACCAGTCACCTATATTGCTGGAACGCGAAATCCGTGAAATAGAAAAAATAAACATCTCAAAGATATCTTCAACATCAGTTAATTTAGAATTTTCTTAGAACGTCTCGTAAAACGTTTCTTCCTTCCCTCATTAATTTGTTAGACCCTCTTATGCTTCTATTTTTGATAAATTTTGTAACCTTGAAGGAAATGTTTATGCACCCCGCAATAATATCTCAATAAATATAATTCCATTAATAAACATTCACGTTCGAAAATCATTTATCAGAAAGAGCTTTCAGGGTTTACCATCTGGTATATATCCTCAACCTATTTTTTTATTTTTATAAAACATATATTTGCAAACATTATTTGTAAAAAATGACGCAGAGAAAAATTTATTTAAAAAGTTTTAAACTCTAGAAGTCAAACCGCGAAATACTTCTCTAATCAGATAATGTAGAAGATCTGATTTAAATCTACTAGTATTCTTTTCTTTTATAGTAAATCTGCCTGCCACTCAAACCTACGTAAATTCAGGAATGAGAAAAACTCGTGGCATAAATAAATACAAATAAAAGAAGGCAGAAAGGATTGATGTAAACTAAATAATATTTTGTTAGTAAAATTTAAACATAAATTCCACCGGATATTCTTACAAATTAAAGCTTTAATTTATTAAGAAATGCATATGTTGTTCCTAATTTCTTAGTCAAAAAATTTATAAGTTAAAGATCTTATGCCCCGTTGAATAGTAACATTTTTTAGAACTCGCAGTTTTAAGTTCATTGGGATGATAAATGAAAGATCTTATACCTCGTGGAATGACAACATTTGTTAACCCACGTGAGTGATAAATATTCTAGCAGACATATAAAATTAAATTAAAACGCAACACTCGAAGGCTGGTTCAAAGAAAACAAATCCCCTGACAGCGTAACATCACACAACACAGAAAATGGCGACTCGGTTGTAAGGATTTCTGACGTTAAAAGAAATGAAAAAAAAGGTTGACTTGTAAACTATTTTTGGGCACAAATGTAATTGTTTGCATATTCATGGTTCTGTAAGTGAAACAATGGCTACTTAAAATATGTCTTTTCTATTTTATGATGAGCAATTTCCTGATTAAAATCTTAACAAGAATGCACGCCTCGAATTTAGAACGGTCTAACCTGATTCTGTTTCTTCCACTTCGGCAAAAGCATTTCCGGTCTTTAAAACTTCTATTGTTGAGTAAGAAGATTTCTTTAAACACGTTTACTTTTTGTTTGTTTTGGTTTAATACAAATCTTGATTCACTTCTTTGCTGTCCAGTATTCGATTTTGAGCTCCATTTGGTATTGTTTTTGTTCTGTAGTAATCCCAAGTTTTAGTTATAGAGCTGTAAATCTGATTCGCCGTCCAATTTATTGTCGGCCTACTTACATGGAGTGATTGCAATGGCTTACAGAATACACGTTTTAAGGCTGTATTTTTTTTTTTTTTTAGTACTCAACAAAGAAATCATTTTAAATATGAAAGCAAGTAAAAGCCTTATTCTAAAATTTTTTTTCGAAAAGAAAGATGTAATGTCATTCACCCTTAGAAATGTAAAGATATAGAGAAGTTTTGCCATTATTCTCTTTGAACCTAATTCCTTAATATGTACAATCATGGTTTAGATTAGTAAATCACAGGAGAATCCCTTTTAACCGGCAGCAGCGGGCTCGCCTGGATACCAGGATAAGAGGTTTTCCCGGATAATTGAATATATATTTCTAGAAATGTACTAGAGCATGTTTTTGATGCCATGTATAGAAACTGTAGCATATGAAGAAACTCGGTAGCGTTTTTCATCTATCGGCCGAAATGAAATAAACGGTATTAGAATTAAAACACATAATATCATTTTATATTTCAGGGAAACACAATTAAACAGCATTTTAAAATTACGATATTTTATTATGGCACAAAAGTTACAAATTCCTTAGTATGATAACATATAACTTCGAATGTTTACTTGGTTATAAAAGATTGTCGCCGTTGTTTTAAATATTCGCTGTGTATACAGCGAAGCTTTGTAAAATTAAGTACTGACATTGACGAACATTTCACGGGAAATCTTATGAAATTCTGAGGTTCTTCATCAGCATACTTCCTCGAAACTTTCATGCTCTGAGTGTCTTTATCCTTTCCCAGTACATGTCCAATAATTTCGCCGTCATTTTGAAAGCGTTCCACGAGAATAAAATTGTCTACATCCATCGAAGCTTGCACCTCCTCTTCAGTAACACTAATCTTCTCCAAATTTGTAAGTAAATCCATGACTCTAACACGAGCGCCAGATATGTTTTAAAACCAAGAAAATTGTTGTCAATCGATTTTTTATCTACGTATGCGATCACAGACAATAATTTACACCAAAGCGACGAAAAATAATGTTTTTTATGATTTTCCAGGAAAGAAGGAAAATAAATATGGTGTCCTTCCGTGTGAATTGTCTCCGAAAATCGTGGACACTGCTTTCAAAGTTGCACATGAACGCATAAAAAGGATCTGTAGTTCATTTTTATATTTTGGATAATTCTTTGATTCACTAGTTGGATCAGGCTTGATGTGCTAGGTGCCAGAAACATAACGCGAATGTTTCTTATATCCGGTCTTCAGACTCTTAGCCCATTCCATACTTTCCTTATCTCATAGACTTAAATTTCGGATTTCAATCTAAGCTTTTGAAAAGTGCCGTTATTTTGATAACTGGTTACTAGGACTTAACTGTATAAATTTTTATCTATTGTAAAAGTATTCTGTAAAGAATTTACTGTAATTTAATAGGCAGGTATTATCTCAGTTAGTGGAAGGCCCTTAGCAAGTTTAAATTTTTACCAAATAGTCATATTACTGACTCATAATGACGAAGATACCCAAATAGGAGAAAAGCTCGGAAGACTAAATACGTAGTCTTAAGTAGTCTACATACAGGGTGGTGCATGAAATATCTTGCCATATGTTTTGTTTAATACACATTTATCGTCGAAATATTACAAAATGAATGTTTAGTTAATTGTTTGACACACAAAAAGTGAATTTAGGGCAGAATGTGTTCAATATGTCCAGCAACCTCTTGCAGTTCAGTTCAGTTGGCGATGAATGGGGACACCTGGTCTTTCTTTTGATTAACAGGTATTGTGTCCCATTCATCATTAACAAATTTATTTTAATTTTAAGTAATAATAACTAAATTAATTAAAACTTTCGTATTACAATACATAATTTAAAAGTATAAATTGTGAAACATATTTACATGAAAAAGGAAAAGAAAACAAAATATAAAATGCAATTGTAATTAAAATAATGCCCATGAAGTCTGCTTTTTTCCACCTGTTTGGTTAACAAACTGAAGAAAAAAATAAAATGAACTAAAACTCTAGAATTTAATTCTTCATCATAATCTCCTTCATAATACTCAGATAATCCAGACAGCTGAGTTCTCTCTGCTGTAGGTCAAAAAAATGTTATTTACGAGTAATTGTTATGTATAAATAAAAGCTCTTATTCAAGTCGGGAATTCTGGTCTTTTTGTGTACCATGTTTTATTCCAGCAAAGACCATACAGTTAAGAAAATCTGATGTGTATACTGCGTGACTTCCTTGTACAACAAAAATGTTGCATGCATCTTTTGCTGTACTTCATTTAAACTTATTTCTTCGAATTATTTTCACTTAATTAACCGATCCCTGAAAACGTGTTGAAAATCACATAAAAAATTGCAAATTTTGAAATTAAATATTCCGGTCAATTATTCTCGTACGGGAGTCAAATTTCTTACAATTTTACTTTTTATAACGAGTACAAAACTTTCCCAAATGTAAGTATAGAAACCGGGAGACCGCATTAAAAGTTAAATTCTGTTATTTGTCGAAAGTTATTATTTTTTTAATTTGATATTGCGAAAGCATGAATATTTTCTTCATTTGAAACAATTCTGTAATCGGAAGTATATGACTACGACAAATGGTTACAAAAATAAGGGCCGGTTAAGGACGTTTAAGACAGGCAACGGTTGCGTATTATGTATTGCCGATTGCATCAGAAAAAGAAAAGGGCACTACTGAATGGTGCGGCACACCCATACACAAAATTTCAACGTTTTAAGGCTAATAGTTTTTGAGCTATGATACAGACATCACGAAAAAATCCCTTTTTAATCCATTCCAAAAACATTTTACAATTCTAAAAACATTTTACATTTTACAATTGTAAATTTTTGCAATTTACAATTTTTTCGTAAAAAGAGTCCTTTATTATTATTATTATCATTTTCATACCTGCAGATGTTACTCAAAAAAATAGTGAAAATGCATTCATGAGTGGACAAAATGGATATTTCTGTTGAAATACGACACTGAAGTTCTTCGCAATTACAGTGCTTCATTTATTTCGTACAAGGAAGTACGAAATAAAGGAAGCATTGTAATCACGAAAAATTCCGAGTAACATATTTCGACGAAAATTTTCATTTTGACCGCTATCAAATGCAATCTAACGATGTTTTTCCCATGACATCTATACGTAAGGGCAGAATAAAGGATTCTATTTCCCCAAACGAATTATAAAACGGATTTAAAATGGATTCAGAAGAGATTTTTTCGTGGTGTCTGTACGTATGTATGTATGTATGTATGCATGCATGTATGTATGTATCTCGAATAGCTCAAAAAGGAGTAGCCTCACAACGTCGAAATTTTGCATATAGGACTGCTATAGCATGCAGATGCGCACCTTCCTTTTTGGTTGCAATCGGCCGCGTCAAAAGTATATATATATATATATATATATAGATCCAGTCTGTTACTTGGCTCAGTGAGCTCATATTTTTTATTCTTATATGTTGATAAATTGCACGTTTTTTCTTTAAAAATGATTGAATTATATTGTTCTTATCTTTCGATTAAGGTTTTTATGTCTTTAATAAATCTGCATGCAATATTTGTAAAATTATCAACAATTTAAAAATTGTTTAAGTGCGGCTAAAGCTAATTATGATTATGAAGGCAGCCATATTTTTTACATTTGAAACTTAGCAGAATATTGGATTTGTTGCTAGTCTAGACAAACTAAGTTTCGCAAGAACAAAGATAACGCCTTCTTTATTATTCCGAATTAAATCATGCTTAATCCATTCTGGAATTTATTCGGAGAAATAAGTGTTTGAGATTTACTCCGTAATCTTCAATGCAGATATTTTGAGTTTTTATGTATTTTTGCCCTGTCGCGAAGTGAGAACTGAATTAATTGAATGAGAAATACTGAGTCGTCTGTGAAGAACTGTTTCATTTTCTTTTCCCTTTTTTTAAAATTTCTTTTATACATCATTTTAGATATGTTATAGTATTCGAATAGAACATGGGCAATGATTAAATAATTCTTCAGATGATATACATAATTTTTGTGCATTCTGAGTTATAAGATGAACGAGATGTGACGCTGTTAAGTGAACCTAGCGCCAGAGTGTCGCTATGGTAAACAAATATAGTGAATTTTAAAGCGTGTGTATTCTATTGCGGTTTATGCACTATCGACGAAGTAGATTTAATTCTATCCAATTCATTTAAATGAAACGCAAAATGCGTAGAATTTAATATTTCGTATAAGGAAGTCATGTAGTGTATACATCAGATTTTAATGTAGATAGTTTGAGTTTTTATGTATTTTAGCCTTGTTGCGAAGTGAGAACTGAATTAATTAAATGAGAAATACTGGATCGTCTGTGAAAGACTGTTTCTTTTTCCCCCCGTTTCTTCCCCCCTTTTTTGGTTTTTTTAATTTATTTTATGCATCGTTTTAGATTTATTATAGTATTTGAATATAACATGTGGCAACGATTAGATAATTCTTCAGATGATGTACATAATTTTTGTGCATTCTGAGTTATATGTATGTTATGTATCGCTGTTAAGTGAACCTAGCGTCAGAGTGTCGCTATGGTAAACAAATATAGTGTTTTTTAAAGAGTGCATTTATTATATTGTGGTTTTTGCGTTAAACGCGAAGTAGATTTAATTCAATCCAATAAATTTAAGCGAAATGTAGGAAAAAATGCGTATAATTTAATATCCAGGTACAAGGAAGTCATGTGGTGTACATATCAGATTTTTTTATTATTGCGAATTTATTCATACTTAATCTTTTCTGGAATTTATTCGAGGTAATAAGTGTTTAAGATTTACTTCTAAATTTTTAAAATAGGTATTTTGAGTTTTTATGCAATTTTGCCTTGTCGCGAAGTGAGAATTGAATTAATTGAATGAGAAATACCGAATCGTCTGTGAATATCTGTTTCTTTTTTTGTTTGTTTATTTAATTTCTTTTATACATAGTTTTAGATTTATTATAATATTTGAGTAGAACATGTGGCAACAATTGGATAATTCTTCAGATGATATAATTTTTGTGCATTCTGAGTTTTAAAATGAATGAGACGTAACTAAGTGAACCTAGTGCCAGAGTGTGGCTATAGTAAACAAATATAGTGAATTTTAAACAGTGCATTTATTCTATTGTGGTTTATGCGCTATCGACGAAGTAGATTTAATTCGATCCAAAAGTTTAAATGAAATGCAAGAAAAAATGTGTATAATTTAATAGTCCGTGCAAGGAAGTATGTGGTGTATAAATCAGATTTTTTTCTCAAAAGACAAACCACGTTTAACAAACAAATTAAACAATGAAGTTATTGTTTACTTGCTTAACACTAACAACACATGTTTGTTTTAACTGAACTAAAACAGTGATAATAATTTTTATTCTGACATGCCCTAAAATTATATCTATAATTACCTGACACGCTAAACTAAAAGAGTTTTTATTTTTTACGCCCCATTTCTATTTTATTAATCCATTCTTTCTTCACTAACTCAAAATAAATTATGCTCTGGACACAGATAAATTCAAACAAAACAGTAATGAGTAGCCATTTATATTACTAATATTACCGAATTTTTTAATGTAAATCAGTTAACAAGTTTATCTCTATTATGAAATAATGAGTTATTTGTCTGTCTACGTATATGTATGTATGTTTATTTGTTCCTCACACTAGAGAACAACAACGGCAGCTACAGCCACCAAGTTTTGAAAAAAATTTGAAATTCCGGAAATTTGCACCTCGGAAACCGAATTTTGAAATTTCTTTTCATTTATTTCACATTTTGCATGAATTTAATGAATTTTTAATTTAAAAGCAATGTGTTGCCACTAACGGAAATAAAATATTTTTATCTTGCCACGCACCAGTGTGTCGCCATTAGGCAAAGTGAGATTTAATTTGACAAATTAGCAATCTAAGTAATTTAAAAGCAATGAACGCAGTTCTTAATAAATAATATTGTTGCATTCTATGGGTTCATGGATTTTGAGTGACAGATGACAACACTTGACGAAGAATCAAAATACAATTTATTAGCCAGTATTATTCAGGACAGTTCCAAAAACACGTTAACAGTCGTCGAAACGACTACCTTAAACACACTAAAACAATTAACAACACAGCCTTCAGGCTACAACGTTGAAGACAGCTTCACGGCAAAGCACTAAACTACTGCTCCCGACTCGGTTCGGTCGCTCTCCAGCTAATCTCTGAGCTCAAGATACTACTACTCAACATACGCTCAAGATATTCTTACGATATACTCAAGATACACTTAACGATAAAACTTCACATTAAACTGCTACTCCACGTACAGACAGGGTATTTATAGCTTTTGACCTGTCTTCGAGATGATTCTGTGGAAAACCGGTAAGAATTCGTTATACACTGGTGTGCAGAAATTAAGGACGAAGTCGAAAAATTATCATATCAGCAGAACGAAGAGGCAGAGCAGACAGAAAGAGTAATCAGGAGATTAAGTAAGGTGATGTACGGTAGCACATGCGCAGATATGCAGGTAGACGTAATGGGGGAGTGTCTGAGTAGTATAAAGCATGTTGCCGGTGTAAGATCAGTATTTCTGGCAAAGAGATTACACGCCGTATAGCAGTTAAAATCACACCGAGTTGCTGCCTCAGCGAGAACTGGTGAATAATCAATCAGTTAGACGACATCTGGATGTTTTTACCCGAGGTCGAATCATTGGGAAGTTGGAGGAAGGCCGCAGTGTGACAAGTGTGGCTGCAGAGTTCGGAATTGCTCACAGCATCGTTTCACGACTTTGGAGACAATTTTAAACTACAGGAACAGCTATCCGGGGGTTTAGTAATGGTCGTCCACGAGGAAACACACCCGCAGATGACCGGTATATTGCCTTACAGGCCAGAAGAAACAGGCGGCAGACAGCGGGAGAAATCGCTAGACACACGACACAGGCGACTGGACGACCGATATCGCGTTTTACCGTGGCCAGAAGACTGCACGATGGTGGTCTGTTTGCACAACGCCCTGTACGGTGTGTACCTCTAACGCCTGCCCATCGGAGAAGGCGTTCTCTGTGGTGCCGGGAACACCGGAATTGGAGAGACAATGAATGGGGACGAGTACTCTTTACAGATGAGAGCAGATTTAGTCTGAGTTGCGATTCTCATCGCATACACATCTGGACAGAGCGGGGAACACGCAATAACCCCTTCAACATCATCAAAAGGGACTGTTTTGGAGGTCGCGGAGTTCTCGTTCGAGCAGACATAATGCTTGGTAGCCGGACCGACCTTCATATCTCCCAAGGAGGTTCGTCACCTGGGACTACTTTTGTAACGAGGTTCTTCTTCCTTACATGCGTCTTTTCACAAATGCTAAATGCTATGGGTCCTCAGTTCCTCTTCATGGACGACAACGCTTCACCTCATCGCACAGTTACTGTCGAAGAGCTGTTGGAGAGTGAAGATATTGAACACATGGATTGGTCGGCAAGGTCTCTGGATCTAAATCCCGTCAAGCATGTACGGAACTTACTAGGGAGACCCGTGGCAGCACGTAACTTATCGCCAGTAACGATTCCGAAACTGCGATTGGTGCTACAAGAGGAACGAGCAGCAGTGTCTCAACAGCTCATTAACAACCACATATCCAGCATGCACAAATGATGTGAAACCTGCCTAGCAGTCAGGGGATTTCATATCCCCTATTAAAGACCGGATGTTTCTTGCTGGACACCCATTACAGGGATGTTTCGATCTTCAGTCACATTGCGCTCCATGCTACTTTTTCAATAAAGCTTCTTTTTATCCCTCTGATTTCTCTTTTAGTAAGTGTTGCTTACATTACTCATGTCCTTACGTATTGGGAATCTTACGGTATTAAATGTGTTGATTTGGAAAGCTTTTGTACAAAGTTATATTGAAAAAACCACCTCATCTTTAATTTTTGCACACCAGTGTAGAATGTTCTCGATCCGTCTATAGCAGTGTTTCTCAACCTTTTTGGACCAAACGCCCCCTTTGTAAGACCCGCTTCTTAATTCGCCCTCCTATAAATTTTAACAGATAAAAATTGTACGATAATCCTTAATATAAGGTAGATTTGGCTTACATTAGGCGTTAGTAAGATATATCCAAAGAATTTTGAAACGTACAATAGTAGAATAACATTTATTAGTTATGTAATCTCCCGCCAATGGATTTGGCAACGAAGTGTTGCCTATGAATTATAAAATGAATTGTAAAGATATATGGATTTTCTTCCTTCAACATGGTTATAAAACCACGATGACGTCCTACCATCGAAGGGGCACCATCCGTTGCACAGGCCAATATTTCAAAGGAATTTGTTTTTCATCAAAATACGTTTTAAAACATTCATATATTGATGTGCCTTTCGTATCAGTGACTAAATGTCTGCAGAATAACATTTCTTCGATGATTTTTGAATCCTTTATGTACCTAACATAAGCCATTAATATTGCATCACTATCCCGTACACTACTCTCATCCAATTGTATAGTGAACTCTCGTGTTTGGAGATCCGCAGTTAGTTGATTTTCAACATCATTGGCCATTTCATTAATCCTTCTTGATATGGTATCATTACTTAATGGAATCATTGACAAAATATCGGCTGGATCTGCTGAAGTCATGGTAAGAACTTCCTTTATAACCGGTAATAATAATTTCTCTCCAATATTATGAGGTTTCGCATTTTGATCTATTATACGTGACATCTTATATGACACCTTCAATCCCTTATTTATATTTGTGGTTGCTGTTTTGAATACATTGATTATTTTATTTCTTTTGGTAAACATCGTTTTTAAATTTTCGAAATATTCGATGTCTTTGTCCTGCTTGTCGGGATGTTTTCTTTTTAAATGTTCAATCATCCGGGATGGTTTCATTGCTTCATTAGAAAATACCTGATTGCACAGCAAACACATTGGAAGTTGGCTATTTTGTGGCGAAGAAATAAAACCAAACTTTACATATTCAACAGAATATTGCCGGCATTTCTTTTTCTGGGACATTTTTAGAGGTTGATCTATAATTCAAATTTTAAAAAAATCAGTTTTAAATATATAAAAAATAAGTAAAATTGAAAATATTTATTTACTCAATGGGTAGAGGAGAACTGCCATATGCGTACCACTTAATTTCAAATGTGATTTATATATTATTTAGTAATAATTTATAGGAATATTATAATTTGAAACCAATCTATAACTACCGAAGTTGCTAATTGACCACAATTTTTTAATTATTATTGATAAATATTTGTGATATAATCATTTTTCCAAGACAATGCATACAGTATGCTTTCGGATACCGGTATCCTAAAGCGTATCTATATGAAAATAGTACTTCTTGAATAAGTTTATATGTAAGTAAACCATTTTATTCACAAAAATATATCTTATAAAGAAAGCTCAGAAAACTCACCTGATTTCTTCAATCTCTTATAATTCACAACAAAACAATTATTGTAACGGAATTTTTGTTCCTACTTTATCGATTTAATTAGAACTTACAATATAAAGCCTTTGTTTAGAAATAAATGACCTAATACGCATTAGGTGACCAGTATGCATATGGCAACTCTCTCCTATAAGTAATAATTAACTTACCTATGATATACGGAACAAAATGAAATACGTTTATTTTAAAAATAATGCAAATATCATATATGGCGAGAGCACAACAGATCAAATTAAAATTCAAATTTAATAATACTCATTACTGACTGCTCGACTAAATGATTGAAATCGTTGCACACGCAAAGCGAATCTGAGACATGCGCACTAGGGATTGCAATACCGCACTGTACGACGCAACTTTGTATTCACATTCCAATTAATTTTGCCCGTTAGGGAGACATATAAAACATTGAACATACATTGTAGCAATTAAGTAATACCAAAGGATAACAATATTGTTTTACAAAATGTTTTATTCGCTTTTTTCACAACGCAATATAAAAATGCAGCGGCCCATCACTGAAAGCGGGTATTCAAAATGATTTCGCCCACGCAAAATGACTATCGCCCCCCAAAAGAGTATAGTTAAATAATCGCCCACTGTAAGTTTTCGATCGCCCCCCTCCAGGTTGAGAATCACTGGTCTATAGCATATCGCCATTTTGCGCTAAATGGGCGATTTCGAGCCAAATCTGACAACCCTGGGTTTCCCTGCCACTTTCTGGCAACCCTAAACCCATTTTGCGAGGAAGCTATCTTACCGCAGCTGGGCTTTCGTAACAATACATTTTTTTTTTACTTTTTAATCTGATTGAGTTGAATGAAAATACATTTCATTCATAATTTGTCCAATTAGTAATTTTATGATTCCTCCCAGGGCGAGGCAATTTATCAGAGCTTTTTCTAAAGGTGTATGGAACGTAACTGAAACAGAATAATTTTTTATTTTTATAACCTTTTACATTTTTTAAAACTACAGATCGTTCTTCCAGACGTGGCACTGTAATCTGAAGTTTCCAGATGCCTAGCTGGACTCGTGCTAATAATTCGTACAGAAATTTCTTCAATATTCATTGTGTTTACCCGCTTTAAGATCCCTTCTTGATTTTTTCGACGTTTTTTGAGAAAGATTATTCAATCATCATTATTCATTCTTTGAGAAAGATTATTCAGTTTTCAATAAATTTTACGACAGAAATAATATACATAATTATTGTTAGAGAACGATCACTGTTTTGCCTATCGTCAAACTCTGCAATAAAAACTGAAACAAAATAAAATAGAATAATTCTTACTTAAGCTTTGATGTCAGCATTGACAATATATACCTAAAAAAAACAATAAATAAATAAACTAAAAAAATCTGAAATGTTTCAGATTTTAAATTACGTCCAAAGAGGCATTTTTTTAACATTTTGTGTATTACCTTTATTTATTAAATATCATGTTCTCCGCCCTTAAACCATAAAATTCAGTTCAACTGCAATATCGCACAATAATTTTAAAATGAGCGTATCTTTAGAATTTCCGATACACAGTCTCACGCGCTGGAGATAAAAATGTTTTTTTCTGTACAACGTTGCCATTGCTCGCTTTGAAATCGTTGAGTTATTTAATCAAAAATTCGTTAAAATTTTAAAAAATAAGAAATCGATAATAAAAAAAATTCCAAACCTTAAATTTGGGCTTCCAGATGCCCATATTCGAAGTAGGATTACGTCATTCAAAATTGGATGGCTCTAGGTTACGGTTGTTTTATCCCAATGCGAGAAAATGCATACATTTATGCAGATTCTTCATAACTTAATTTTTTTCAAATATAATACAGGGCGAGGTAATATTTGGTGGCAACAGTTTCAAAAGTGAAACGGACATTCAGAGTGATTCTACGCAAAATTGCAAAACGAAAACAATAGTCCTTCAGGGACAAAGCCCCTTTGAACTAATAAAAATATTAAAGTTTTCAGATTTTATATTAACCACCCCAATTTCTATTTTTATTTATTTATTTATCTTTATTATTATTTTTTTAATCCCCCCCCCCCACTTACGTACACAAACACGTTTCGAGAGCATTTGAGGCTAATGGTTCTTTAAGCTAAAAATATTTAAAAATAGCCTATTTTTAGAATTTCCGATACACAGTCATAATTTTTTTGGGGGGGGGTACAGTGTTGCCATTGCTTGCTTTGAAATCGTTGAATTTGTTAATTAAAAATTCATTTAAGTTTTACAAAATATGAAATACACAATAAGATTCGAAATTTAAAATTCGAGCTTGCAGGTGCCCATATTTAGGTGGAGCACTATGTTATTCAAAATTTGATGGTTGTTAGGTACCGTTGTATTTTCACAATACGAGAAACATGTACACATCCATACAAATTCTTAATTATTTAATTTCTTTAAATATAATACAGGACGATAATATTTGGTGGCAACAATTTGAAAAGTGATTCAGATTTTTATAATGATTCAACGCAAAATCCCGTTTTTTGACTAATAGACGTGAGCTAATGTTCCTTTGGGCTAAAAAATTCTCGCGTGGCAAGCATATGATCTTCCTCTATTTCCGTGTTAAACATGCAAATGGCCGGATAGTAAACCAAACCTTGAAGACTACACAATTTAATTTAAAACTAACTTGACTCAGAACTTTTAACCAGCGTATAATTTAAATGACGGTAACTATAACGCAAAATCGAATAACTTCTATCTTATCAAAACTAGCTAAACTTAGTAACGTGGCCTCGAGAGGCAGAAATATGCACTTTCTTACAATCCTAAAACCTCAACTTAAATTCTCTCTAATTCAATTTGCATTCTCGTGAGGAAATGGAAAGGAAAAATAATAGTAAGTGCTGAAATTATAAATAACGGGTTAATTAAAATAATAATAAGCCTACAAATATACAAGCTCATGCATACATCCTCTCCCATGCTTTGGTTTCAAAATATCGCATCGATCGTAATATATCCTCTGGTCGTAAAGTGTTTCGGATTTTCAAATCAAGGACTTAACAAGCATCAAATTTTTAAAGGCAGCATATCTTTAGAATTTCCGATAGAGTGTTAAGTATTGCCATACATTTATTTTTGTATTCGCTACAGTATAATTTATTTGCTATACTATTTTTTAAAAATAACGCATAAAGATAACATTTGGGGGTAGCATTTTTTTATTCGAAAAGTAATTCGACACAAAATTGAAACGAACGCAGAACTGAGGTTAATACATTTAATTGCTTTATAATAAGAGCTCTTCTTTATAATAAGCTTGTTCTCGTCGCATTTATCATAGTTGCAAGGATACGTGTAAAGCTTAGTAATGTAATATATTGTTCTCAATCACATACCTATTTTAAAAAATAAAATTAAGAAATTTTGGATTATATTATTATATAGTTTTTCATTTAAAAACTGTTGCGGGCTTCAAGTAAAATACCACTTCAGGTTGTACTTTAAAATCTGTTATTGGCTTCCTGTAAAGTACCACTTCCAGTTGTCCAATTATACTCAAAATTTAATCGGCTTTGTGTATAAATGCAGAAAGTTTAAATACGGAAAATAGAATTTTTTTTGAAATTTCATGTAAGAATTATCGCAGACGAAAAATTCGTCACACACGCACAGAGAGACGTCATTCTAGAAATAGTAAAACGGTGTTGTGGGAACCTAATTGGTGCTCATTCACTGAAGACACACTATCAAATTTTGGAGCGAAAACATACCTATGTACTATATACTAGATCGGAGGGAGGTAACAGAACAACATACGAAAAATAATATAGCATAGTTGCGAAGGTTTGAAGAAAAGAGATAAGCTGATCCAAATTATCATTACATTATCGTTAAATTATAAATATAATTTGTACATATGCCTTTACGCAAATAAATCATTTGTAGGTATAATTTAAATACTTAATATGCATACATTTATTTCGAATAAGGATGGATTAAGATGTGGTATAATTATGGATTAAGATGGAGTTAAACGTTTTCGGTTATCTTGTCTAATCACAAATTAGACAGAATAACTGAAAAGAATCCAAGAAACTATTAAGCTTTACGCATCATTCGAAAATACATGTGAAATAAATAATAGCAAAAAAATTATCAGGTAACTTCATTTATAAAAATGTTCTTAAAAATACTGGAGTATAAATTTAATATATTTTATTTTTATTAATTTAATTAATAATATTATAATTATTATTATAATTTTTATTAATTGTAAAGAGAAAATAGGTTAACAAAAATAATGCCAAAAATAACAACTCGTGAAAATCAAAGATGCCAAACGATACCAAAAACCTAGCGCAAAATATCCAAAACAGGCAAAATAGAATTGTAAAATGCGTCAAAATAGAAATGCAAAGGAGTTCAAAAAAGGAAAAACGATAAAAAGTCAAACTGAAATACGAGACAATAAAACATAATGGGGGAAAATTAAGGGGGGAGGATTAAAAATTTCTTTTTTATGAGTAAAACGGCTGTGGATTGATTAATAGCATTTTACTGTCTAATCGAGCCTACAATTTTTTAAAATTGGATAATAAAAAATATATATTTCTTCCTGAAAATCTACTTATTTTAAGAAATTGTTGCCCAAATGATTTTTAGAACTAATTTTAGTATTGTATAAACGAGTAAAAAATAGTAAAAATTAATTCTGAAATTCTATTTTGTGCACTCGGGACGAGATATACGAAGAATTAATTACAGTGTTTACAATATAGTTCGATAAAAATGGGGAGAATATTGCTTTTTTTTTTCCAACTATAAAAAATAATTTTTACTCTATTATTAAAATACTCAGAAACTAACATATGAGGGATTCTGAAAATTTTAGAATGAATTCAAATCTGCGTCTGTTTTGAGAAAATTCACACAGAAAAAGAAAAGGATTCTCCCAGCTTCTTGAGTGATGCAAGAGCTGTAAAATTTTCGGAAGAAGGAGAATATGGTTGTCAAACACCGCCTACAACAATCCGCTTCGAAAGCAACACTCCTTTTCCGTAAACTGAGAAAGTCCTTTTTGCAGGTTTATGAACTCTTTCGAAAAAGTGTTTAAATGAGCTTCGAATTGCAAATCGCGCCCTCACCAGCAGAAAGAAGAGTGTTTGAACTAAATGTGGGTGGGCTCTCGCTATTACTCGAGCGTGCCCGAGCTCTTGTCCGATTGTAGAGGTCACGTGCCATTCATTGAAAGCAAGGTCATCAGCACTCTGCATCCTACAGCTCCAACTGACGAAAGACATTAAAACGAAAAAGAAATAAAAGTATTAAAAAAGTAAAAATCATAAGTCACAGGCGGCATCGTCCCACGAGTGTGACCAAGCGAAGCTTTTTTTCCCGCGCGAAGCTTTCGAATTCACGTCACGCCACGAGGAGGAAGGTTGTTCGATGTGACAACAATGCTAATTTACAATTGGTTAAATAACACTGAAGACAATAAAAGTCGAAGGACTTCCCAAAACGTTTGTTTCGTTGAAGTTTTAACAGGTCTGTGTCTTGAGGGCGTATTTACAACGTTGGAATAAGTGTGTATTCCGTTGTGGTGTTTTTTTTTTTTTTTTTCTCATAGAGTTTTGAATCATATAGTCATTTGCATGCAAATCGGTATATAAGAATCATATGCGATGAGATTTGACCGAAATCATTGCATTTGATACATGTATTGGAGTTTCAGTTGTAGCACAAGTTTAGCACAATGTTTTGCTTGTCTTTGAGATTTTGACTAAAATAATGCTTATATAGGGTGGCCCAACATGGATTTAATATGTTAATATAATACTCTATTTTCAGAAAGTTGGAAGTATTTTAACATACAGCAAGTAAATGTTCGAGTTTAAGAATTAAAAGTATTGTATTGTATGTCCTCTACGAATAGGATCAAAATCTGCAAAATCTTCGATGAAATTCGTAATCGTATCTGCCTATCGAGGTGGCTAATGGCACATTAAATTTGCTCTTTTTTAAGTTGTTTTGTTGTTTCTGTTTGAGTTCGGTTTCGTCAATAACACTGTCACACAAAATAGCGAGGTTTTCAACAGACCGGCTAGATCGAGAGAGTTGTGATATAACGTCTGCTGTCAAACTTGTATCCTCTAATTTCTTTATCAGTCTGTAAACCGCTGCTTCATTAAATGCACGTTCAACATCCAGAGATTGAACAAAGCTTTCTAACAGTCTTGCGCATAAACCCTTCATTCTTACAACGGATTTTCGCAATCAAAACTTGCTCTACCGCGAGTATCGTTGTTTGTTTGGAGCTTCATGTCGACTCGTTGTTGTTGTGACTAATTTCATTTGTCTGACCTAAACAGAACACGACCACTAAATCATTGTGGCAAAGAAGCATAGTTGCGCCTCTCTTTGGCAAGAGCCTTTGCAATCATACAGGTGACAGCGCGACTTCGCTGCGTTCCGCTCCCAGTTTTGAAGGAAAGCACCTCGGAGAATGGGCCGCCCAAGGGTCTCCCACTCCTCTTCCCCTAATATCAACCTCTCGAAAGGGCTTTTGGCGTCGCCATATATTTTGAATACCCCTTTGCTGCACACATACTATACATTTACAAATATTCATGCTTGTTCTGAGATTTGAACCCGGATCCTTCGGTTTGAGTAAAACTTCACCATTCTTTTTTGGAATAAAATCAACAGAGTTCTTGAGAAACTGATCATTTATTTCTTGTTACCACTTTAAAATTAGTGCTTCCTTACGTTCCATGATGGTCTTGAATTGTCGCTTTTTAATTCTTTTGCCTTTAATATCCCAAATAATTTCACTGGGATTCATGTCCGGAAAGCGTTTGGAGAGTTGACTTTAGGAGGCTTCATGTTTAGGAGATTAATTCCTTCGCTTCAAATATGCCAATTACTTTCAATGGGACTTATGTTTGGGAAGTTGATTTTAAAAGATTAGTGTTGGACAACACTAAATTTTAAAATTTAAAATACATGTAAGTATAATTGCTGTTAAAAGAAATATCTCAAGTAAATGTAAAATGTAACAATTTATCTGTGCATGTAATACATTGCCACCCCTATATTTCTTTATTTATTTGAAATATTAACGATTCTTCTGGTTATAAGGTATTTCTCCCGCCTTCTTAGCATACTTCATGGTGAAGTGGCCAGCACGCTCGGCGCGTATTCGGCAGGTCCGTGTTTCGAGTCCCGGCGAAGACATTGCTTATTTTTCACGTCTTCTGCTTCGAAATAACCTAATGTCTCTGCAGTGGCGCCCAAATTAAAAAAGGTGGTGGATGATGATTCTCCACCACCAGAATTTGGCGATTCGGTCCCCTAATCCCCAGTCGCCCTTTAAAAGAGGGAGTATATAAGGTATTTCCCGCCTTCTTAGCATGCCTTCGTGGTGTAGTGGTCAGCACGCTAGACGCGTATTCGAGAGGTCCGTGGTTCGAGTACCGGAGAAGGCATTACTCATTTTTCACATCTTCTGCTTCGAAATAAACTAATGTCTCTACATGGTAAACGTTGTTTTCCGTAAATATTACTTCCGTGTGTATCTAGAATCACTTCGTGGATATTCTTGCCCAGATCGCTGTTTATATTATTCTGAATGAGTTCTAATCTCATCTAATTTGTATACGCAATAAGGCATGAAATTTCTTGTTATTAAAGATCCTTTATATTTTGAACGAGATATTATAAGCTCCGAAGTTATCCAATGAACTGTTCAAGAAGCATCGGATACCAGAACAAGTCGATTGACATCACTAGAAGTGATATGATGCCATGAATCCATTAGCAAAGATATCTGGCTCATTTGCAAACGCATGCAGTCTGAATAAATTTTATGGGACCCGCGAAAACATTTCAATTATGTATTTGTTGCAAAGATTAAATGATTAGTTATTTGAAGTCCAAATTTATTTTCATTTCCATTAAAAAGGAACATGAATAACGTACCAGAAAATCTATAAATATAAGTCATAGTTTGAGAAAGCTTGTTGATACATTCTGTTAAGCCTAAGGGAAGTTCCTATTAAAATCTTTTGTTGTATCACTTACATCCAGGATTAATTTTTGGGTGCTACTACGTAACCACTCTCAACACCCCTAAACGGCAATTTATTCATTTACTTATTATTATCATTTCTTTCTTGTTTAAAATACATTAAACTATTCCATCTGAAAACTATTTCTCTATCATTTACTGAGGGAGGTTAAAACTCAAAATATTAAACTTCGAATATAGTTTTAAAATTAAAATGAACTCGAATTTTGCCTCTAACTATAGCTGTAAAATTTTTAATGAATTCATACTTAATTAGAACTTTATGCAATTTAAAAAATAAACATATATATACATATATATACTTTGCGAAAAACAATAGCTTCATCGTCTCATGTCACGATTTATGGGCTATTGAATCTTTGTCAAGGCATATAAGCGACGTTCTCTTCTTATATACATGTTATCTGATTTACTTGGGAATGGGATTTACATATCATAACAAGCACAACCTTCCAGTACATTACGCTATTACACATACGGATCTAAACATCTTATTTACTGAAAAATCTTTGAGAATAATTGTCTTTAACGTTGCAGAAAAACTTTTGAAGATAGGAGAGGCAGATATGAGTCCGATGACCGAAGCTGTAATTCTTGAAAACAAAGAGAACTGTCATTGCTTATCTAGATGTCAGGTTCTTCTGCTTATTTAAAATTCCTTCTAAAACAGGCTGTTTTTCTCGGAATTTGGAATTCCTAAAACTCGAATTGCTTTCTAACAATCTATATGATGGCGCACGGTATATTGATTTTAAGCTTCGTAAGACTTTTTTTAAATGATTCTATGAATACTGATGCTGAACGTGCAATAAAGATGAGAATTACTGACTTTTTAAATAGGCATTAATTGGTATGATAATTCCAATTCAGAGTCATATTTCAAGATCAGAAGAATCTTTCTGTGTTTTTTAAATGAGATTACCGTATTTTCTGGTGTATTCTCCTCCCCCCTCCCAGCTTTTTAAAGCTAGGTTCTGAAAGTTTTAAAAATATTCGCGTGATTTTCCCCTTTTTCTATTTACATAGGTTTTCCTATGAAGGCTTGGTTATTGGCACATTGTATTCCCTCGATTTTTTATTTTTATTCAGTGTATTCAATTTGCATTTGCATTTTTATATTAGCATTTCATCCTTTGTTTTCCCTTGCATTTACCATTCCAAATGTATTTTGTGCAGATTCTTCGTTAAGCTACTCGAACGTGGCAGGTATTCTCACACTTAAGAAACTTTCGACGCATAAGATTTTATCTTACTTCTATTATTTACGTTTCATCTCACTGTAGCTTATATTTCTGTTGATATGTACGATATTCCGAAATCCGGGCTTTTTTTTTTGCCGTTTCTTTCATTCATTCCTCTGATATCGTTGTTCGGAATAGAGACAGAGACTCATTCATGTGAGGTAGCCATGGGGCTTTACAAGTGCTCGGCTCAACTACCATCAGATATCAGTGAGATATTGTAATCTTAGTATTAACCTGCATTGTTAGAGGAGTGCAGATTTCTTTTAAAGAAATGGGATTATGATAGTTATCAGTAATTTATTTAGGACTATATTTCATTTGTTAAGTTCTTACTGTAACCGTGTTCTTCGGAAATTAAATTACTAGCATAATTTTCGGTTTATAAGTCTTTTTGCAGAAATTATGTTTCGCACAATTTTCCTTCATCTTTATCACCAGGTAAAGACTGTCTTTTGCTCATTCTCCACCCCCCCACACACACTGTCCTCCTGATCTCAGTCTCACGTGCCAATAGAAGAAATACATGTATCATCTATTTTTCAATCAGTTATCATTAAAAATTATTTATTGAATATAAGAAAATTATCTTTTTTTTTTTTTTTTTTTTTTTTTTTTTTTTTTTTTTTTTTTTTTACGTAGCATTTTGTATATTTTTCTCTTTCTTTGCAGTGAGTTCCGAAAGATTGTACTATTAAGAATTTGTTGTTAGGTATGTCGCAAACGATCTTTCTGTACCATTGTGCGAACATGGTTTACTTGTACCATGGAAGGTTAAAAGCATCTTTTATGAATTTAAAGTATTTACATTAAATAAAAGATGGCACAAGTATTCTAGGTGGAAAAAGATTATAAATTTTATTTCTTCTAAGTTTTAACTACTATTTATTTATTTTGCAAAAATATCTGAAATCACTGCTTAAATGATGGAGCCAAAACTAGTAATCTTATTGAAGGAGGGTGTTCTATGTTAAATAAGAAAGCTGTCCGTCTCCAGTTAAACGTACTTTCATAGATTCAACTTCTAAAGCAAGACCAAGAAGAAAATGAATCAGCCATGCTGGTGCTAAGTTGCGGCAATAAAGCACGGAGATCCCAGTTGAAAAATAGAGAATTAAATGAAAAATGGGAAAAAATTGAAAGGAAGATTACTAAGCAACGAAATTTTACTGCAAAATTATATCGATGTTGGGAGGTTTTACATTCATACAGAAGACTAGGTGTTGGAATGTTAAATAAAATTTAATTTTTTTTAGTTTCATTTCATATCTTTGAATATGCATATTGGCGACGTATCTTGAGATTGGTGACTAAATACATGACATGTTGTTCTGCTGAATTTTGTCACGCTGAGGAAGTTAACCCTGAATTATCATCGTTTAGTTATTTGCTATATTTAGCGTGCATCATGGAAGGTCTTCTTCCTGTATGGGCTAATGCTAAGGAGAAATAAATTTACAAGCTACAAATTTTTTAAAATAAATTTCTTCATCTTATTACTGGAGTCTCTTAGTTTAACAGAAACAAGAATCTTCATAAAGATTTAAAGATTGAGTACGTTAAGGCTATCTCAATAAGTTAAACGAAATCTTCTACCATAATGCTGAAAGAAATCAAGTTGCATATTTTGCTGAAATCTTAAGCTATGAAATTATTCCATAAGATTACTTTGTCAGACTCTACGCAGCAATCCATTCAACATTCAACATCTTAGCAGTTATCTGAATTAGAGTTAGGATTTACCCTGAAAATGATTTGAGGAAATTTACGATTTATTTAGTGTGCTAACTGCTGCATATCCGCGCTCTCCTAGAGTTATTTCCAGCTATTATTATGCTGCGTGTATTACAGATGCTGGTTATTTTTGTAATAAGTTGTTCATTTCTTTCTGCTTATCTTGACTTAATATTAAAAAAAATCAGCCGTCCCACAGCTCCATATAAATTTTACGTTTTTTTCAACAGTTTTAAAAGAACTATATAATTAAGCATTTGTTGTTTTAGTATTTATGAAATAGATTCAAACAAATGCAAAATTTACCGTATTAGCAGTTAAATGAGAAATATTTTTTATGAAATTTTTTTAACAAAATTTAGGAAAAAAGTAAATACTTAAAGAATCTGTTTACATAAAATTAGCAAGGCAATAACCTTGTCTTTTGATTTTGCGTAGATTTAGTTAAGGTGTAGGTGTTTTGCGTAGATTTAGTCAAGACTCTTCACTAAAAATCTATGCCAAATATAAGCTTGTTGCTTTATTAATCTCATGTTTTATTTTAGAGAATTTCTATTCGGTCTTGATTTTTACAATGTGTTTGATTTGCATAGCCCTCAACGTGCAACTACTTATGTTTTGAAATTTTTGCTTTGTTCTTAAACATTCCTTCTGCCCATCTCCTTCTATACGTACACGCCGCGGGTCAGCCATCAGACAGTTCATTCGTGTTAAAAACTAAAGAATGAGCTTGCGTTTTTTTTTGTTTTGTTTTGTTTTGCTTTCTAAATACATAGATTCATTAAATTCGTATTAATACATAGATACATACATTCTAAGCACAAGATTTTCAGACTTTAGTAATCGACTTTAATAATCACGGTAGAAAGGAAACGATCTACAAAGTAAAAAACTCTGTATTTAGAGTCACAAACATAGCATTACACAATAAAATCGCTCATAAACGACAGGCAATTAACCGGCACTGTCAAAATACAGGCAATGACACCGTTGAAAGTCAAAATTTAAATGCGAAATTTTGGCATATGAGATAAAAAAGTGTGTAAAGGGCTAACAATCCGATGACTTAAATGTTAAAAACATTTGTCTTATGTTTCTATCACCCAACGCAAGAAACCTTAACGAACTAGTAAATTACGGAATTACCCTAATTATAAACCGATCTTTTTTTGTGAACTTTTTTTTATGCAGGAACTTTAAAAGTAATATGTACGATTTTCAGAAATAATTCACACTCACGGGGAGGGGGAGGGGAGCGGTGTAAACACCAGTGTACCTGGGCCGAAAGCCCTACCCCTTATCGAACTAAATTAGATTTTCGTAATACAAAAATATTAAAATAACTGCAAATAAATGATGCGAAATTTTGAATATTAACAATAAAAAACCTCATCGATTAAGATTAAAATAATATGCCGAAAATTGATTAAATTGATAACAATGTGCGTGAGAAGGGCAAAAGGTTCGATAAAAAAAAGTCAAATTAACATCTGGGTTGAAAGCCGTACGATCTGATGAATAAAGTTATTGAAAAGTTAAGTACAGTTAAACAAAAATATAGCATAATTAAGTGTGAGACTTTTGGTAAAGATATTGAAGAAAAATGGAGAGTTCTAAAAACAATAATATTGATATTAAAATAGAGATATATATGATATATTGCATAACATACAAAGTAAATCATATATACATAAATATAAATAATAGAGAACGTATATGAAGCAAATACGACACTGTACATTACAATACAATTGGTAGTTTTATCAGAATTTTGGCTGTACTTGATTAATTTTGGAAATTTAGGGCAACCCCTGTAGTTAACTGTGTGGCAACAATTGTCTCAAGGCAGTTGCAACACCTTACTGTATCTAATTTTTTGGCTATGCAATCACTAGTTTTGTACGGCTCCTCACATTTAACATAACATAGCTGGAAGTTGCACAAATCAGATGAGCGGTGGAAGTGTTGGCAGTTATGACACTGCACAACACCCCCACTACTTTCTACTAAACAGTTTCAACATAGATAGCATAAAATAATCCAGTTCATGGATTTTTTCCACTCCGGGTAAATTTTCCAGTTGGATTTGAAATAAGAGCATGGGCGTTCGTGTCTTTAATCGATGCATTTTGAGATACTTTTCAAGCATAGAACTCAAGATTGCTAAGTTCATCCTTGATTTCGTCGGTCGGACAGTCAATAGACAGCCCTCTGAACTCATACTGAAGGACGCCGTATTTACATTGTTTCTTTTCTGGAAAGATATAAAGAATGTTACTTTACGTGTTGTTGCCAAAAATTTTTTAACTATAGTAGCAAGAAAAGAATCGAAAAGTAGAACATGACTTCACAAATCGTACGATTTTTGCGACGTCACAGGTTCGTAAGCTCATATGAGTTCTGACGTCATCACAAAGTCAGTTTTCAAGGGTTCCGTAGGTTAATGATCGTTATTTGTTGCTTAATCGTTATAGTATTACGCACATTAGTTTTGACGGGAGCGCATTGCTAATTTTGCATTGTTTAAATTTCTTTTAATTAAGTCACAATTAATTTAGTTTTTTATTTTTCGGTTAATTTATTCATATGCATTTGCTAGGTGCTTTCTCATATTTGGGCTTCTAGCATTGTTGTATTAACTCTTTTGAGTTTGGGGGATTTATTTTTTTTATGCATTGTTTGTTGCATTACTTCAGTTGTTAACGCTTTTCAGTTAGTACTCAGTTCTGATTGTTGAACTTAATTTCAGTTCATCAAATTTTGGTTGTTAATAAAAAGCTATTTTCTTTCACTTTAAATTTGTGCCGTTATTAAGAACTCTGATGTTGTTTTGAATTTTAAATCATCTCAATTATTTAGTTCTTAACAGCTGTGCAATCAGGAGGACGAATTTCAAATATATGGTGAGCCTGTTGCAAACAGTTCTAGAGTGATCACGTTAGACCTTGGCGCGGCGGGGGGGGGGGGAATGATTTCAAAATAAAGCTTACAGAAAAATATGATAACCAAAATTATTATTATTATGCGTAGCTTTGTTTTACACTTGTTTTGCAGTACTTTCCCTGTTTTCTTTAAACTATATATCACTTATTATAAAGATTTTTCATTTAAAAAATATATTAAAGAATCAGCACAGTGAACTAAGACAACTGTGCGTTTTTAAATATAAAATTTTGTTTATTTTTTAGCGAAGTATTGGGCTTCATTAAATAAAATTTTTGGGCTCTCAGTTAACATTTATGTAACTTCAAAAGTTTTAGTTTTGTTCATTTTCATTGTTTCTAGTCAATTATGAAATATCAGTTTAAGCAAACATTTCGAAACGTGACGTTAAACGTTTTTCATTTTAAACATAACTAGCATTTTAGTTAACACACCACGCATTCTGGCTTAAATTTTAGAACACTGAAGTTGATACTGAGTGTTCATGCACTTGAAATAAGATCGCAGGATTGCTAGTTATCACCTTTTATGAGCCAAAACGAAATTATTACTTTTAATTATAAATTAGTTTCAACAAGTACATTAAATTAGCACATACGAATTTTATGGTAATGTTCCAAATGTCCAGCTGCGGTAAGATAGCTTCCCAACAAGGGGAGTTTAAAGTAAAAACGAATGTTGATATGCTAAAGAAAAAGCGTGCAACGGCACGCAGTGCTTTCACTAGACCGGTTAATGTTCTAAAGAACGAACTTAGTAAAGATGTTCAGGCAGATAAAGCTGTATTAAAAGATACAATTGTGAAGTTACAAACGATAATTGCTGAGTTAAAATCTTATGATTCAGAGATACTAGATTTATTGATTAAGGGCAATGCCAATGAAGATGACCTAGAAACCGAAGTTATAAGCTGTGAGGAATATGGTGAAGAATTCATTGCAATTGAAAGAAAAGTTAGTGAATTACTAAATGTAAAGAAAGTTTCAAATGACGCAGTTTTTAGTAATTCTGATGTCAGTAGTAACTCTAAAGTTAAACGGTATAAATTACCTAAATTGAATATAAAACCTTTTAATTCTCAGTTAATTAATTATTTGCCATTTTGGGCACAGTTTAAGAAGATACATGAAGATAAAAAAATCAGATGATTGTGATAAGGTCCAATATTTTCTACAAGCCGTGGAACCTGGAACTCGAGCTAGGCATTTATTAGAAAGTTACCCGATAACTCCAAAAAATTATTCAAAAGCTTTGCGAGCTTTTCAAGAGCATTATGGAGACAAAGATATTCTTATCGAAGTGTATGTCAGGGAATTTTTGATATTAATTACAACAAATGTTCAAGCTAGGTGTCTGAAATGTTTACTCTTTGGCCACCGTGCCAAAATGTGTAAAGTTTTGTACGCTGTCATGTCTGCTCAAAACCTCACACAGAGCTCTTCTGTTTTGAAATAGGTAAAACGAAAGAAATTAATGATAAAAGTAAACCCCTTCTAATATCCAGAACACAGTCGCAAATGAGCAGTGTTCAAAAGAAGTAGCCCTCATGACACTAGAAATACTAAGGCTATCTTAGTTTTCTTATGAAATTTCTTATGAAAATTAAGAAAGTTAGAGCCTTATTGGATAGTGGGTCCCAAAGGAGTTATATTTTGAAGAGCACCGCGAAAGATCTTGGTCTTAAGCCTCTCGCCTACAGCAACTATTACTCACATGGTATTTGGAGGTGCAGAAATAGAAGCTAAACCTCATAATAAATATAAAATTAAATTAAGTGCTCCTAGTAATGATCACAAATCAGTTCTCTCAACGGAATTCCTTGACCAAGAAAAGATGTCATTCCAAAGGTGTCTGTTCTAGAAGAGCTTAAGAAACATAGATTATGGATATCAGATATTGGTACTGGGTGTCCAGAAATAGAAATTTTAATTGGAAGCGATGTTTATGGCTATCTCCTAACGGGGCGAATCAAGCCGCTGAACAATGGTCTAGCGGTAATTCAGACAAAACGTGGATGGACAATTTGCGGGAGTTAGAGAATCCATCCGAAGGTTACGTGAATAGTGGTACAGCTACGTTGACGACTAATTTATCTCTGAGAGAACTTAACGTTTCAGATTTATGGCGGCTAGAAACAATAGGAATTAATTATCCCACTGAAACGTTGTCTAAGAAGGAAGAAAAATAACTAGCCCATGACTTTTTCCTTAAAGAACTTACGAGAAGTGAAGACGGGCGTTACCATGTTGATCTTCCATGGACTTGTGTTAACCCGAACATTCCTTCAAATAGAAATGAAGCAGAAAGAAGGTTGTTTAGAACTACCAGACGACTGAAAAAGTTAAATTAATTTGAAGATTATGATTTAGTCTTTAAAGAATGGCAGAAAGAGAATGTCGTACAGGAAATCTCAAAATGGAATTAAAAGAAGTAGGAGGCCACTACTTGTGTCACCATCCAGTTATTAAACCAGAGAGTGCCACTACATCTATCAGACCAGATTTTGATGCCCCGTGCAAAGTTGGAAGAGCACCATCCCTAAATGACTGTCTCTTCAGAGGCCCAAACTTGATAGAAGAAATTCCGGCTATATTCTTGAGATTTCGAGAAAAGGCTTTAGCTGTTGTATCCGACATTAGAAGAGCCTTCCTCCAAGTTGAAGTTAGGGAAGAAGATCGTGTATTTTTGAGATTTTATAGTGGAAGAAGGCAGATAAAATTAAATGTCTATCAACATAACAGTGTTATTTGGAGCTACTTGCAGCCTTTTTTTACTCAGCGCGGTTATAAGGTACCATTTGAGCAAACATCCAGAACTCAAAGCAGTTGCTGAAAAACTCCTGTATATTGACAACTGCGTAACCTCCGTAGACAATTCATCCGAATTAGAAGAATTTATCTCAAAGTCAACTGAAATTATAGCTGAAGCTAAGATAGATTTGAGATTATGGCAATTCAGTCCTGCAGAAGAAATAGAAAGGTTGTCATCTGAGAACAGAAGTTTGTGTAAAGGAAATTACAACTCATGTTGGAGTTTTGACGATTATACAGGATAGAAAGGAGGATTGATTAATGATCTGCAATAAATTTGACGCTGAAACAGAAAATCCTACTAAACGGAAGATCTTGTCTATAACAAAAGATATTTACGTCCCTTTGGCTTTCTCGTCCCAGCATTGTTGCCAACCAAGCTCAGGAGGCCTAGCTAGCTAAGTCAGAATAGGATTCTCCGCTTCCAGAGAAGATTCAAAAGGATTTTCAGAAATGGTATAGTGAATTGAAACAATTATCTAACTTAAAGGTAAACAGACGTATAGGTTGAAGAAAAATGGTCCATGCAGGTTTTTTCTGACGCGACTCAGAATGCATACGCAGCAGTAATTTTCCTGCGCTGTGAAGATAATAATAAGATTTCGGTACAGCTTCTAGGAGCAAAATCACGACTTGCTCCAAAAAAAGACTTTGGCAATTCCGCGTCTAGAACTTCTTGCTTGTGTTTTGGGAGCCAGATTAGCAAACTATATTCGTGAGGCTCTGGATGTCCCTACAGTACCAGTTTATCATTGGATTGACTCTTCAACAGTTATAGCATGGATACGAAGAAATGACCAATGAGGTACGTTTGTTGGTAACAGAATCAGAGAAATATGCAAACTCACAGAATCACACCAATGGTATCTTGTCCCAGGTAATCTAAATTCGGCGAACCTGCCATCTCGTGGTTGTAGCCCTAGGCATCTTATCTAGATAAGATGGTTCGAGGGACCAAAATGATTATAGGACGAAGAAAATAATTGGCCCAAGTCAGAACAAGTTCCTATTCAAGATTTAATTATGTCAGAAAAAAGAAAACTGCAATATCATTATTTAACTGCGCAAAAGTAGATCAATTCATGAACTATGAAAGAATTTCGAAATTTTGCAGATTTGTAAATATTATTTGTTGGATGAAAAGATTCATATCCAAATGTAGAGATAGAAATTATTTTTTGCCATCTGAGCTCTCAATCGAAGAAAAGAAAGAGGCAGAGAAATTCCTTTGGTCGAGAATTTAGTTAAAAAGTTTTGGTGATGTCTCAGATACTGTCAAAGATCTGGTTGTTGTGAAAGATCAAAATAACATAACACGAATGAAAACCAAGTTGCTAGAACGTGATGACCAATTTTCATTCAAATATCTAATTTTGTTGCCATCAAAACATCACGTAGTAAATTGTTTAATACGAGACTGCCATTTAAAGAACTGTCATACTGGTCTCCAGACTTTTGGTTCCATCCTGCGAGAAAATTATTGGATTATTTCTGCTAAGCGTAACATCCGAAGTGAATTATCAAAATGCATGAAATGCAAAATGTTTACTTCAAAATCGTTTGCCACTCCGCCCATTCATCTTCCATTTGACCGAGTCAGAGACTCGAAGGTTTTTGAAGTGGTGGACATCGATTTATGTGGTCCTCTCTTTCTAAAGAACAAATCCAAGGTATGGATTGTCATTTTCACACGCGCTGTGTATCGAGCCGTACACTTGGAATTTGGGACTAGTTTGTCAACAGAAGGTTTCATCTATGCCCCCAGGAGATTTATAGCGAGAAGGGGAAGAATTTCAACAACAGCGACAACGACAACGGAACTAACTTCAGGTGTACCAACAACCTTTTTAAATCTTTAAATTGGAGTCAAATAGAAAATTCTGAAGATCTAGCTCCCATTAAATGGAAGTTCATTCCTCCAACAGCTGCGTGGTGGGGTGAATGGTGGGAGCGGCTCATTCGCACTGTAAAAATTTTCTAAGAACACTTGGTAGATTATCACTCAGTTTTGAAGACCTTTCAACGATATTATGTGAAGTTGAAGCTGCAATGAATAATCGACCTCTTACATATATTTCGGAAGAGTCTGATAAATTTATTCCTTTAACTCCATCATCTTTTATGCAAGACATCCAAGAAATTCAGATACCTGATCTAGAGAAAATTAATCGCAGAAACTTCGAAAAAGATACCAGAAATGCCAAAATATAAAAGATCAATTGAGAAATAGATTTCGAAAAGCATATTTGGCAAATCTCGTTCAAAAGTCAAGAGAAAAGTCTCAAATTATCCAGACGGGTGATGTAGTACTAATTGAACTAGACAACCGAAAAATATTTAACTGGCCAGCCAATAGGCAAAGTCACAAAATTGTTTCCTAGTACAGATGGTTGTACACGTGTGGCAGAGGTGAAAACCTCTCCAGGAACTTTTGTACGACCGATTCGTAAACGTTGCCATTTGGAGATATTTGAGGATGATGATCCAGTAATACAGTTGATGAACTGTATGAGCATTTTCACAATTCAATTTTAGAACCTTAATTTTTTATTGCTTGAAATTTTCATATATATTAGTTTTATTTCATTATATTATTTTTGAGTAATGATGTAAATTTAATTTTAATGTTTAATTTCTGGCTTTTACCATAAATTAAAGGTGGGAGTAATTAAAACCTTATTTTATTATTCTTTTTTGTAAATAGTAGACACTTCGGTTTTCGAATCCGTGTGACGGACGGATAAATTGATTCGTACAGCCATGAGATAGAAAAAGAGAGGATGTACAAGATAATGTATTTAAATATTAGTTGTCCCTTTTGAATTTTCATGTGAATAAACTGTGATGTCAAGAAATAGAATTGTGATTTCCTGTAAAGAAGATTGCCGGCTGAAACTTCACGGCTAATTTCAACGATGCACAGTAAAAGGTAAATGAATTTTGTTCTTGTTTTTAAATCAGATAAATAAAATTGAACCTGCATACATCAGTGGATACTGACAACTTTGATCAACAGTAGTTGATTAATTACGTAATTTAATATAAATATTCCACTATATAAATTAGATCAGCTAAGTATGCTTGATTTTTATTAAAATGCGTGCCTGGTTCAAGCAGTTTTCCTTCTAAAGATACTTTGAGACATCAGTATGCACCACTGTGCTCATATTGCAGAAAAGATACAATGCAAGAGTAATTTAAAGACGGTCTATAGTCGATGAAACACTTGATAAGAATGGACCAATCTTATTGCAAGAAGTAGATTTAGAAGCACAGCAGTCCCATGTTTAACCAAGTACAAATTTTAAATACATATCTATCTGCTCTAAAGCAAGTTGAAAGGATAGGAAATATGTAGAACTCTGCGCGCTATATGACCACATGCTTCAACTTACTGAAATTACTTGTCGGAGACCATATTTTGCACTACTAATGTTGGAACGCATAAATTGAATCTTGTTGGTGACAAATAGGGTATCTCCCAATACAAGTACCGGATTCGATATGCCCAGTAAAACACTTTATTTTTAGAAAAAGGGAAAATATTTTTACAGACTTATTTACTTTAAAAGAGAATATGGCAATATAAAATAAAAATTAGGCCAAAAAGGGCTTAATAGATGTTTTCATGGATTTTTTTTCCTTCAGCAGCAAAAAATAGGGAAAAAATTCTGCATTTTTTTTTTATCTCCAGAAGAAGAAGGATCTGTGCCTGACCGTCCCCAAAATCGATAGCGATATTCAAAATCTAGGCCAAACTAAGGTTTCTTTTTTATTAAATTCCTACTATTAGTTCACACTTGTCCTATATCTTGTTCAAATTTTCAATCGTTAATAAAGTACTTTTTATTCATCCACTCAAGTTCAAATACATTTTTTTAAACTTGTAGTGGATGACACTTGATGTTAATACAATTTTTTCCCATATTAAAAATGTTTGAAATTTTTAATTAAAAAAATTTTTTTTGTATTTTAAAATTTTTTTTCTTTGTTGATTTAAGTAGGGTTTGACTTAAAAAAATTTTTTTTTATTATTTGTTCGTTTAATTTTAAATGTTTGATTGAAATCGAAACCAGGCTCTGTTAGGTGATTTAATCCCTTACTTTGCGACATTTCTCTATCACTTGCCAATTTTTAAAATTTGTTTCGACCTTATTTGGCAACTTTATTTCAGCTTAAAAAACTATTCTATACTATTTTGATCATATTAACCGGATTGTTGATCACAATGAGCGACGTATTTTCCATGGTTTCGTGTACAAACGAACGGAACTTCGGCAATTCGATAATAATATTCGAATGATAACATCAACCACGATCATATTAAGTGCGATTAATACAATTATATATATTATATATTTACGTATATATTATATATATATATTGTTTCAAAAGAATATATATATATATATATAATTATTTTCATATATATATATTTATTCTATAAATGAAGCACTACATAGAATTTTATTGTAACCATTACTTCCCATTATTTTAAAACTGAGCCTATTTCTGAGCATTCTGAACATAAATAAACATCGGTACTGAACATCACTCTTCTAAACCAGCCTTTTCCACAAAAAACCAGAACCATCCAGAACCGTGGCTGGTCGTCTTAGAAAGCGTTTGCTGGATTATAAATGATTTGGAATAAGGAGCACTCAATGTGGTCATAGGTAAAATGATTAACAATTCAAAATTCGTTAAATGTTAATTCAATATGTTTAAATGAATTGCAGGAAAATTGCGTATTATTTAATATTCCGTACAAGGAAGTCATGCGGTGTACACATCAGATTTTTTATTTCAGTTATATTTTTTTTGATGCAAATACATTTTCACTCATTGTATGCATTTGTGCACACGTATTAATATATATATTGATGCCATTTAGTGATTCTGTTGAAGTTTACTAAAAGGAATTTAAATAAAGAAATTTTAATAACGAATCTACTACTGGAATAATAAACCCGAAAATTTTGACGATTACACTTCGTACAACGGCCCATTAGCGGCTGGGCGGCAATGTCGCTGCACACTGGTAGTTCGGTCCAACTTTCGAATCCCGGCGATCGGGCTGGCTGCATGGGTGTTTTTGTGATTTTCCCCTGGGTAATGTGTATACGAGCCAGTTCCATTAAAAAGATTTTCCACGAAGGCATCCCTCCCCTCAGGCAGATTGTCCTAGAGTGCTTGCCATAGCTGAATACACTACACCACTACTTCGCGCAAGCAGGTAAAAATGACACTTCCTGTGCTGGTTGCCATAAGTACGAAAATTCGGCCACAGTTTAGTGTTATGAAACAAAATTACAAAACAGATGTTGGGTATAATTTAGAGATAGCAGTTGAAGTTTAACAAAAGGAATTTAAATAAAGGAATTTTAAAAACGAAAAAAGGAATTTTAAATACTGTTGGAATAACACATCCGAAAAGTTTAGCGATTACACTTCGTACAAGGGCCCATTAGCGGCTGAGCGGTAAAATCGCTGAACCCTGGTAGTTCGGTCCAACTTTCGAATCTCGGCAAACGCACGGCTGTTTTCGTGATCGTGCAGTATCTTGTGGATGCATACGTGAATAAAGCGGGCGGGTTTGCCCGCTAGAAAATCGCTGAGCACTAGAAGTTCGGTCTAACTTTCGAATCCCGGCGAACGCATGGTTGTTTTCGTGATTTTCCGCATGTGTAACGTGTATGCAGTATCTTGTGGATGCATACGTGAATAAAACGGGCGCAACCCGCTAGTTATTTATAAAATTAATCATTTCAAATTATTTGCAAGGAAAGATGATGGCTAAAATACGTTGTTTTCCGATTTATAATATACCTCATTAGTAATTTTTATAAAATTTTGCGGCAGTATTGGAATTAACAGCAAATACCCCTAATGCTATACATTTAGATTACAAGGATTTAAACTGCCATTTCCTTCTTCACTGATGCTTTTATGTTATGTTCCTAATATTTCATAATGGCATACAGATAAGTGTAACTCATTTACCAAACTTGTAAATCTATAATTCAGCATGCTTTTATGTTTACGAATATTGTATCTTCTCTTTTTTCCAATATATTTTTCAACATATAGCATCTGATCAGCCTAATTTCAAGCGATCGTACAACCAGTCGGTAAAGTCACTAAACATTGGCAGTTCGACCGGAATTTCAAATCCCAGTGATACCCTAACTCTTTCTATCTCTGTACATATTTAATATGGAAAATTGCATTGTAAAAATTTCAGTTTACTAAGTAAAACTATTTTTAAAATTTAATCTTTAAAAATACTCCAAAGTTTTATTTATTGGTAATTTTCACCTTTACCTTAGCATACCGCTTTGCAAATTCCATAATAAGAAAATAGTAAGTAAAGAAATAAACTCGTTTTTTATGATTGATACCTTAGAGCAAATTATAATCGTATTTTTCTAAAAACACAGACTTAATACGGATCTCAATAAATTATGGATTATTTCTACCTCTAATTTGCGTAACACATTTATTCCGGAATTTTCTTGAAAGTACTAAGTACTATCCTTTTAACATGTTTATTCCGGAACTACACTTTAGTACCGAATAACCGTTCGAACGCCAGTTAACTATATTAATTTTTCCGGTCTAGGGATTTAGTTTATACACCATGACTATTACTATCAAAAAAGACATTAAATCATTATGAGCATTAACAGATGTAATTTATAAGAGAGATAATTCGTATGCTTTACATTTATCTAATTTATAATACTATTATAACAATATTCTCTCTAGTACTGTAATTGGTGAAATGTGTTTCTAATGCTAATATGTGTGTTTACTAATACCTTTTATTTTCTTTGCTAGCTCTTGCATTTATCACTATTATTCAAATAATTAGCCTGCTTAAGATTAGATATTCCTTATCTAATCTTATTAGACAATAATTAATCTTAATTACAAGTAAAGGTTATCTTATAAGAATAATTAGAAGAAAGAGTAAAGTAATATTAGTAAAGGATTTCTAATAAGAACAAGTAAGGAATGTCTAATAAGAATAATAAATTCTAATTAAATATTCTTTACTTGTTCTTGTGATGTATAATCCTATTTCTCCATTTTTATTTCCAATTGGCTGTTTTTGACTTCGAAAAGTAAAACTAGATAGTAACCCTGAGTTTTTTTTTTTTTTTTTGAAGGAGGGGTCTTCTCCGGTAAAAAAAATTGTATTCACGCAGTTGGATTGTGTGCAGACAAGGGGGGGGGACTTAAATTCGCGCAATTGGGTTATACCGTGTATAAGATATTAGTCTTTTAGTTTTAATTAGCAAACTCGGCTGTTTGAAAGTAATCGGTTGCCACTTCCTGAAATAAAATACTTTTATCTTTCACGCGCTAGCATGCCGCCATTCAATAAAGCGTAAATTATTTACGTTTCAGATTTAATCTGTCTATTATTGATTAAAAACCAGGTGATTTAAAAACAATAAACGCAGTTCTTAAGAATATTTTTTCTGTTTTTTAGTCTGATTGATTTAATAAAAAGTGCATTTAAATGAGACGTCTAATTAGAAATATTAAATACTTATCTGATAATAATATCAAGATATTTAATTCTTTAATTTCGAACTTTGTCAGGAACAAATGACAGAAAAAATACTATTATTGCAAAAACCGCAAAAGAACGTTCTGAAATATCTATTCATGCATAAATCTAGGAACAAAACATTGAATTTGAAATTCTAATTCCATTAATTTATCGTCAGCAAATCACAATTATTATAATACTGATCCAATTCTGTCTCATGACGTCCTAATACTTCTATTATTTATACTAATAGAAAAAAATTCGAACCTTGCCCTTTTTTTAACCTAGTTATTCCACATTTTTTTCTTTTCTATCTCTTTTTTTTTTTCATTGCCGTTTCAAGCAAGTGCCGAATTTCGAATGGTATATCACGTTAGTTAATTAAAGAAACAAATTCAGGGCAACTCGGCGGATTTTTGTTCGAAGAAATAGTTACAATTTTATTTCTTCTGATTTATTTATTTTTTCCCATCGGCACCTGCTGTGACTTGAGCGAGCAGGAATAGGGCTCAAAACCTTTCCCTCCCTTCTTCCTTTTGTTCTATTCAACGCTCTGTTTCGCGCCATTTTCGTTTGAAGCGACACAGGAGAGAATTGGAGGTCAGACGATAATGATAAGCTCAAGTTTTTGTTTATTACTGTTGTTTTTTCTTTCATTAATCAGACAAAAAAAAATTGGAATTGTGAAAACAAAGCGAAAAATTAACTGCGAACATGAAAAAACGCCAAACGGGAAAATGACTGAGATAAAAAATTGATGTAGTTTAACAGAGAATTTCCGCTAAACCACAGTTTCTAGTGGGAAAATCGGCGACCGTTAGTTAAGTCAGATTGAGGGAAGTGTAATGCAAAATAAAAAGGTAAGAGACAAAGGCATAATTATCATATTAATTTTGATCCGTGTTTTCCAACAGTGGACACCGGAGGTAGAGGCATAGCTAGGAGGGGATGGTCTGCCCCTAGCGGCTCATTTTTCAGGCGGTATTTTCACATGAAACATTATTTTAAGGGGTTAATAATATGGGTTGTGATTTTGTTGTATATAAAGTAATCAAAGAAACCACCACGAGATTTCATCTTGCTATTATCTTTTTTATTCCATTAAAATGTTTTGATTACAATTTCTCGAGTTTCAGAGTATTTCAGAGTTTTATCTACGTTACTGCTTCGGGAAACAAAACAGAAATGTACAAACGCGGATATTTTAAATTTTTGCAGAACATGCGAAGAACATGATATTTAATAAATAAAGGTAACATACAAAATGGTTAAAAAAAAGTCTCTTTGGACGTAATTTAAAATCTGAAACCTTTCAGATTTTCTTTTCTTTTCTTTCTTTCTCCTTCTTTTTTTTTAAAAAAAATTAAAAAAAAATTTTTTTTTAGTCCAAAGGGGCAATTTGCTCTGAAGAGCTATTAATTTCGTTTTAGCATTTTGCGTTGATTCACTATAAATGGCGGTTCACTTTTCCAATTGTTGCTAACAAATATTAGAGCCCTGTATTAAAGAAATTAAATAATGAAGAATCTGCATAAATATATGTATATTTCTCGCATTGTGATAAAACAGAGGTACGTAGAGCCATCCACTTTCGAATAACGTACGTTTCCACCCGAATATGGGCATCTGGAAGCCAAAATTTGGAATCTGTTTTATTATCTATTTCATATTTTGTAAAGCTTTAACGAATTTTTGATTAACAAACTCAACGATTTCAAAGCGTACAATGGCAACACTGTACGAAAAAAAATTTGGCTCCAGCGCGCGAGACTGTGTATCGGATATTCTAAGGATATGCTCATTTCAAAATTATTTTGCGATATTGCTGTTTAATAGAATTTTATGGTTTAAGTGCGAAGAATATCATATTTAATAAATAAAGGTTGTAGAGACATTAGGTTATTTCGGAAGCAGGTGAATAAGCAGGTACGCTTCCAACGTACTGACCACCACACCAGGAAAGAATGCGAAGAAGGCGAAAGAAATATCTTAGAAGGTAATTTCAATATATACTATTACAATTTTATATACTATTACAATTTGAATGAATCTCAATCTGAAAATTTTAATATTTAGCCGTGAATGCATTTGAACTACAAATTGTGACCAACATAATTTTTTGCAAATACCAACTTTAGATTTCAGGCAGAATATAACTATAAATTTGAATTTTTTTGCGTTATTTTTATATGTATATTTTGACCAATATGTAGTAAACAGAAAATAAATAAGTTTTACAAAATATGAAATAGATAATAAAAAATTTTTAAATTTGGCCTTCTAGATGCCCATATTCGAGTGGAGGACTACGTTATGCAAAATTCGATATCTCTAGGTACCGTTGTTTTCTTACAGTGATAGAAACATATAGTATACATTCATGTAGATTCTTCATTACTTAATTTCTTTAAATATAATGCAGGGTTCTAATATTTGGCGGCAACAATCTGAAAAGTGAAACGCCGTTTATAGTCAACCAACGATGCAAAGACGAAATTAATAGCCCTTCTGGGCATATTATCGCTTTGGATTAGAAAAGGGGATCGTGCTCATCTTTGATTCCAGTATTCTTTGCCCGTGTCAAAAGTCTCCATTGCTGTTTTTCTCGCTTAGCAGCAAAATGTTTTCTGCTATTGTTTGTCCAACTTTCGAATCGAAGGCAGGTGTTTACTGGATAAAAGTAAATTATTAATTGCAAGGGGGAATTTGGTCTGGAAGCAGAGGGTATTTAAAGAAAGGTAAGATTATACGTCATAACAATAAATTTTGTCAGTTTTCGTTTACAGACTTGATAGAATTTGTTAAAAAATTGGTTCTCAAACTTGTAGGATATGTGGAAAAATTTTCCTTTAGCTAGTTTCGAAGCAAAACGTAAAAGTGGAGGAAGAAATGCAAGTAAAATGATTTATTTTTAGATTATTGGATTAATGAATTGTTTTAGAAATTTTAATTAACTTTCTCAGTTTGATGAAAATTTTTTATATGATATGGTCTGAGTTATTTCTTTTGAGATGTCACTAAAACGTCGTGATAAGAATGAAAGATTTCAGTGTCAGCAGTGTGTAAAAAGAGAAGTTTTGAAAAAAAAATTTGTGTGTTCGAGATAGGAAAATTATTCTTAGTGAATAAAAAAAGCTTCATTAATAGGAAGCATACAGAATGAAGAATCTGTTTATGTTTGTTATATGAAGTTATGTTTGTACATTCCTCACATTGCGGAAAAACGACAGCACCAGAGCTACCAAATTTTGAATACACGTAATCCTCCAGCCAAACATGTGCATCTTGAAGCCAGAATTTTGAACTTGATTTTTATTTACTTTATATTCTGTACTAGTTTAATGAATTTTGATTAAGGGACTCAGCGATCTGAAAGCCAGCAGCGGCAACACTTCGAAATAGAACATCTTCAACGCGTGAGACTCTTGTCATTCTGCAAAATGCCAGATAATCTTTCAATTTTAATCAACAAACTCCACTACTTAAAAGCAGTATGTGGTGACTGCCTGAAATAAAATACTTTTCCCACGCGCCAGCATGTTGCCATTCAGTAAAGTGTAAGATATTTAAAAATTTCCAATTTAATCCATCTGTTATTCAGTAACAAACCAAGCAATTAAAAAAAAATATATGTAGTTAGTTCCTCGGAATATTTTTTCTACTTTTTAACCGGATAGCTTTAAATAAAAATACATTTAAATAAGGAACTGTCTAAATATAAAATATTTTTATGAAATTACACTAGTTGGACTAATTAAAATTATTACACACACGTGCACACACACTTATGCATATACACTCACGTTTGTGAAAATTGCAACACCATGAAGGACTTACGCGAGTGAGCTGAAATTTTCAGGAAATGCAAAGTAGCGCATGATATGCAAATGATTAGAATTGCAAATCCGTAGCGCATGCGTATGCTGAGCAGCGCCCTCTGAACGGCTGATGGATCCGAATAAATAGACGGCTGTAGCGAGGCGTGTATGGTTATCGGTGGTTATCTGCTAGTGGTAAACGTTAACTCAATCTGTACTTATGCCTCTTCGACGAAAGAGAGCGAGATTTGAACAACTTACAGAGTTTGAACGAGGGAGAATCATCGGCCTTCGTGAAGCTGGATTGTCGTATCGTGCAGTAGCCTCTCGTGTGCAGCGTAACAGCAGCACAGTGATGCGCGTTTGGAAGCAGTGGACGGACGAGTGTCGGACAACTCGGAAATCCGGGAGTGGACCCCGAAATGTGACGTCAGCTCGCGATGATAGACACCTGGTCCGCATGGCGCGGACGGACCGTACAGCTTCCTCTAGACAATTGGCAGCACTGTGGTCAATAGCTACAGGTGTTTCATTGTGTGCTTCATCAATTCGTAGACGTCTGCTGCAGTGTGGACTGCGCGCACGGACTCCTTTATACAGGATCCCCCTAACGCACGACCATCGCCGCCTGCGGCTACAATGGGCCAATCAGCATAGAGACTGGCGTGCTGATTGGCAGCATGTCGTGTTTTCTGACGAATCCCGCTTTAATTTGTGGTACCATGATGGCCGCATTCGTGTCAGACGCTATGCCGGTGAACGCCACCTTCCGGAGTGCATTATCGAACGCCACAGTGGACGAACACCCGGAGTTATGGTCTGGGGCGCCATAGCATATCATAGACGATCTCAATTGCTACGAATTGTGGGCAATCTGAACAGCAACCGGTATATCCGTGAAGTTCTACAGCCCGAAGCTGTTCCCTTCCTTCAAAGCTTGCCAGGCGCTGTATTTCAACAGGACAATGCCCGCCCTCATACTGCTCGGATTGTTAAATCCTTCTTTGCAGCGCAGCAGGTACAGCTTCTTCCTTGGCCTGCGTGTTCCCCGGATATGTCGCCAATTGAACATGTGTGGGATGTCATTGGTCGGCGTCTTGCTCGTGATCCTCGTCCTGTTGCGTCTGCAGACGAACTTTGGGTACGCGTACAAACGATATGGAATGCTCTTCCTCAGTCAGACATTCAAACTTTGTTTGACTCCATGCCACGTCGTGTAGCAGCACTTATTGCGGCGCGTGGTGGCCACACAAAATACTGATTCTGATCTCTTGTTCTTGTTTGTTTGCTTTGAACATTTAATCATTTATTTGTACCACTACCACTCAACTGTGTATTAAATTGCATTCAGTTATGACGATTCCTTCTTGGTGTTGCAATTTTCACAAACGTGAGTGTATATATATATATATATATATATACACCGTATATTCCGGCGTATAACGCGCACCTATAATTTCAAACTACGTTTTTAAATTTTTATTTACATTCGTTGTATAACCCGCAGCCTTTCGTCAAACGCCACATGCCAATCTAGAAATAGTGTGTGAGTGGATAATAAAAACATGGAATGAAACTAAACCGGACATAATTCAAAAATCATTTAAAAATATTGTTGCGTGCGTACGGTTTCGTAATGGATTGAATGCACAAGTCGTTAAAAAGTTAAATTTTATTCTTTTCACAAGAAATAAAACAGAAAGCTAAATATTTCCTCAGAGATATTCGTACAATATCACAATATCTCAAACCTTAAACAGAACTCAATTCAAGACAAAGAAACTAATTCTATCTCACTGCGAATTCGCTACAATCAATAACAATATGAAGTAGACAATACAATTCGCTTAAAACAACAACAACTGAGCTGAGGTGTTTTAATTCGGCTTTTATAAGCTATTTAATTAATTACGAGAGCATTCTGGTAAAATCTCTCTCTATATATATTTTGTCGATTTTTCTGGAAGGCAACAGCAATTACAAGATATTTATTTGTTAAATATTAAATGCACGCGCTCTTGTATTTTTACTTTTCCGACGTAGCTCTCTCTTCAAATTCGTCTGCGTTGCACTGGAAAATAAAACAATTTTAATTACAATTCTAAATAAATAGCTAAATAAATACAAAATCCGTAACAATATAGATGGAAAGTAAGATAATTATTTATTTATGGATCAGAGCAATGAGATAGGGAAGGTGATATAGAATTCGATGATATATCTGAAGATATAACGGAAGGCAAATATAACGAACTTTTCATTTTAATTCTTTTAAGGTACTTGTAGAAATCTAATTTTCTAATTTCTTTCTAATCTAATTTCTTCTGTGTGCTCATCCTTTCTATATTTTTAAATCTATAATTTTTATATTCGCGTATTACGCACACCCGTAAATTTCGAACTTGTATTTTGTATACAAGTGGTGCGTTATATGTCGGAATATACGGTATATATGGTAAGTATTTTAGGCGGCTGGTCATGCAAGCGTTGAGTGTTTATTAAGAGGGAGTTTGCTTTTGAAATTAAAAGTAATAATTTGATAGAAAGAAGGCTTTAAAAATATTTTAATCATAGTAAATATATCTTAATTCGTAACCATATTTTCATCACATAGCTTCAATTCACTATAGTAACATGTCTGAGGAAAAAACTGAAAACATAACTCTGAGAAAAAGTGTATTTATGAATAATTGGTTTCTTCTAAAGAATTATGACTGTCTAAAATTCTAATGTTAAATATACGACGCATTCTGATTTTCTGATTAGATATTTCGTATCATAGTATGCAAATGCAATGATAGGTTTACACATGTCGTTCTGAGTAGGAAGCGGAAGAAGGAAGAACAATTTTTCGTCATTGTCCCCCACTCACTTTACGAACCTCATTTCCTTTTTTACACAGAATGCGAAATTAGTGTGCCTATTTAATCTTTATGCTTGGATTGATTCATGTTTCCGTTAATTCTTTACTTGTTTCTAAAATTAATTTATTTTTAATGGGTATCATTTTGCTGGATATCAGTTTCAAACACGAAGAGAAGTTAACAACACGTACGATATTTTTTTATAACATAGAGGAACAAAAGTATTGTAATCGTTATAAAATTCAAAAATCCAAGTACTTTATTTTCCTTCCGCCCCCTCATGCATTTTTTAAAGTTTAAAATGTCTGTAAGCTTTCCGTATAACGTTTTTTCGAACCATGACAAATTACTGCGATTTGCAACAAGATAAATTACTGTGCTTAATTGATCTCTTTGTTGAGCAGATGAGATGACCCAAGAAAAGCGTTGGATTTAATAGTATTTTATATTTAGAAAATGGAAAATATTTTTACACGCTTAAAGCAGGCAAACGTTTCGATTTAAGAATGTTGAGTTTGATTTGACCTGGCAACAATGGCATTTTATAATTTTCACTTCATTTTGCAGCTTCGTTATAGCTTAGTGGACACGGAGCCAGTCGTTATTGGACGTTGTAGCTTATTCGTTGCAGCGTTGCATTCGTCGTTGCAGCTCAGTCGATATGAAGCCAGTCTTCATTCGACATTGCAGCATAGTCCATACTCGTTGCAGCGTCGACATGGACCCCGTCGTCATTCGACATTGCAAGTATAGTCATTGTAGCGTTGCATTCGCTGTTGCAGCTTAGTGGACATGGAGCCAGTCGTCATTCAACGTTGCAGCTTAGTCGACATGGAGCCAGTCGACATTTGCACGTCGACCATTTGTTGCAGCGTAGTCGGCATGCAAAGGAACGGCAAGTTTTAATTGTGAAAACTCATTACAAGAATGGCCAGTGCTATGCACAGACTGCTAGGCAGCTTCGCGCAGTTTTTTAGATGGCAAAGGGTACCTCGAGGATAGCATTTTAGATTTATAGAGAACGCCGCTTTGACAACAGATTCCCACGCTTTTGATCTAGCCGCTGTGTTGGAAACTTCTTATGGTGAATGATCGCAAGTTTAAAAAATTCTAAACTAAGAAATCGTAAAAAGATTAATAGCGAAAGGACTTAAAGAGGAAACTGAATGCGTAGTTAGCCACGCCAGTAGACAGATACGTGAAAAAGTAATTAAGAATCTCATCGCAAAGGGGGGGGAGTATGACGCTGCAAAGCAAGTCGGGGAGAACATGTATGCCAGACATTAGTTTTCGTTCTTAAATGGCAACATTTACCTACTGTATGCGTGTAAAAATATTTCTATTTCCTAAAGCAAATTATCTTACTGGGCATTTTAAATCTGCCGCTTTTATAATTCAAATTTCCAGTATGAAAATGACAGCCATCCAGTATTTTGTTTCTCAAGTTTTCTAAATGCCGAATAAAATTGAGATAAAAGGAGGATAAATATTAGAAACTTTAAATCAAGAAAATCCATGAGCTGTTTTCATAAAACTCCCGATAATTTAGCTTACAATTTAGTAGTTTATTAGTTAGTTTAGAGTTCTACTTTTTCCAAAGCATTGTAAGTCTTGTCTTGTATTTTTAGATATTTCTATTTTTCAATAGATGGTGCTGCGGTTGTTGCTTCCTTTTCTAGATTTATTTATATATCTCTTCTATTTATTCCGCCTGCGAATCAGAATATTTTTATTGTTTTGAAGAAGAAGATCTCCATGTTAACCTCTTTTAAAATGCTTAAAATTTTTCTATAAAACTAACTAAAATCTGAGATTTGATTCTTCCTAATTTTTTAATTATAGTTCTTCATTTATATTTCTATCTTCTGAATAATTCTCGATACATTAGTATGAGGTATTAGGCTTATCTTATTAGGAAGAAAACGCGATAAATCGAGTTCCGTACCCGGGATTCGGACAACAGATCTTATTATTAGACAGATGCGCTAATGACTTACACCTCGAGAATGCTATGAAAGAAAACGGCAGTTCGTTACACAATAATTCAAAATTTTAAGACTTATATTGTATGTTTAACAATTTTTTTGAAGTTAGTTATAATGTTAAAATAATTCAGTTAAAATTTAAACGTACAGTGAAATATGGATGAGAATTTTTCGTACAAAATGTTTTCTCTCTCAGAAAGCTCTAATTTTTAAAAATAAAACTCAAAAGGTATTTCCAGATTTTACCTGGATATACCATTCTCGCTTATTAAGCTTTACCTAACTAAGAACTTTAATTCTATTGTACGAAGATATGCAATTTTATTAAATTTTAATAACCAAAATGTGCTGAAAATAAATGAATATCAGGTCTACCGATAGATTACACTTAATTAAAGTTATTATTAATGCTTTATTTATTAATTTATGCAATATTAAAGAAATCTAAAGCCGCTCGCTGCCTTAAAGCGAAGCGTAATGGGGCCACCACAGTTCCATACAATCAAGCTCGAGGAGGGCTGTGATTACTTTCCTTGAAAGAATTTCCCTTCCCGGATGTAAGCGAGGAAGCGGTTTGTCTCGCAATAGAAAACAACAACAAATTTGAAGGCATTTTCGTGGGAATTAAAATTTAGTGGTCAAGTTTTCGAGAGTATGAAAATTCCATGAAAAATCTTTTCAGTCGATTCATGGATCAAGTTTATTCATCAGACTCAAATGATGAATCAAGTTTACTAATCATTTAGATGAATAGCGATAAATCACTGGATAGTTGTGTTTGTTTCTCTATACGTGAGTGGCAACGTTTACCGGTAATAAATGAAATTTGGTTAAATCACTGATGCGTTTCGATGCTTAATTGATCATTGTTAATTAAGTTTCAGATCAGCCAAAATTCGAAGTTGTAATCTTAAATCATGGATGGGCAAATGCCGGAATTTCTAATTGCTTAATTGGATCTGTTATGAAATCCTGCGTAACGATATTTTCATCTCTTTCCTACACGATATTGTACGCAAAGTACTGAAATTAGCAATACGAATGCTCATCTATTACACTGGCGAAATAAATTAAGAGAATTTTCGTATTTGATCTACGATCTCCAGAACTACTGGACAGATTTTAATAAAATTTGGTGTGAACATAGTTTGATCTACTACAAACAAAATAAACATTCAACAGTTATAATAGACACACATGTTCGTGTGTAACACTCGTGGGAGTCTGAAGGTCTGAAACAGCGGTTGCAGAAGACACAAAAGAAATGGGTTAATAAGGGGTATGGTCCCCTCTTACAGCCATACAGTCCTCGTAGCGTCATGTCATACTGGAAATAAGGCAGTTTATCAGTGCCTGTGGCAATTGGTCCCACTCATTCGGCAACGCTGTTTTCAGTTCCTGGATGGTTCGCGGCGGAGGTTTGCGAGTTGCAATTGCCCTTCCCAGAGCGTCCCAGACATGCTCTATAGGGTTGAGGTCTGGAGACCTGGCTGGCCATCCATTCGGCGAATATCCTCACTCTCAGAAATTCGTAGAACAGAAAAAGCTCTACGTGGCCTCGCGTTATCGTCCTGTAAGATGAACTCGGGGCCCACTGCACCCCGGTAAAGGCGAATATAGGGCTCCCAAACCTCATCCCTATACCTCACACCAGTCACAGAGCCTCTGCCAAAGACATGGAGAGGTGTGCGGACATCCAACGTGATGCCTGCCCAGACAATTACACCGCCTACGCGATAATTGTTGATTACGCGGGCATTGGAGGGTAGATAGCGGGTCCCTGGCTCTCTCCATATGAAAGTACGGCAAAAATCGGTGTTTACGCTAAAACGGGACTCGTCGGTGAACAGAACAGTCGCCCATTGCTCCGTACTGCAATCACTATGCTGCTTGCACCATGCTAACCGGACTCTCCTGTCCGTAGATGAGAGCGGGACACAAACAGCCGGTCTTCTGGCAAACAGCCCTCTCTTATGCAGTATTTTGGAAACAGTCACCTTTGCTACACGGGTTCCTGCGGCTGCATACAGGTGCCAAGAGAGCTGAGAAGCTGTAGCCCCTCTGTTACGACTCGCTAAAATGGACAAATAGAGATCTTCTCTGGCCATCGTGGCTCTTGGACGACCTTTCCCAGGCTTTCTCTCGATAGATCCAGTACCCTGGATCATAAAGCATGTTTTTCTGCTGGCTCCGCCTACACACACGTGTACGCTTACGCATTTGCCGTACAAGATTTGTATTTTTATCTAGAACCATGCAATTCGATAAAATATGCAAATTCTCTTAATTTATTTCACCAGTGTATTATAGTATGTATGCGCGTATACAAGGCATGACTTTACCAGCGATCAACTTTAGCTGAAAACACTAGATACGCTAGAAAGCATGCGCATCCCCCGAAGAATACAGTCCTATCATTTATAGCAGCTTTAATTGAGAAATTAAAAAAATGACTCGTGAATGTTATTGAGATAAAATGATTGATCAGTAAAAGCAGCTTAGAAGAAGAATATTTCACACCTAAATTTTAATTTGAAAGTAAAACAGTATACGTATGAACCATTTGATGCCCTTTGGGAACATATTCCGATTTTGGCATAATTGTAATTTTCACTTCCTCTTAAGGAAGTAATCGGGTACCATATTTCGAAGGTAATACCCATTTTGACTGCTCCCGAATCCATTTGGATGATTTTGTTTGTGTGACATCTGTAGGTGCAGACAGAATAAAGGACTCTTTTTTTTCCAAAATGTATTGTAGAATGGATTTAAAATAGATTCAAAAGGGTCTTTTCGTGACGTCTGTATGTACGTATGTATCTCGCATCACTAAAAAACGATTAGCCGTGGAAAGTTAAAATTTTGTATAAAGGGACTGCTATAACAAATAATTGAGCACCTCTCTTTTTTATTGTAATTGGCAGTACGAAAAATATTTATTTTATACCCAGCCCCTTTGCTCGTCTTAAATGTCCTTATCCTACCTTTATTTTCCAATTACAAAAACTTAAACTTCCAATTACAAAAGTGTTTTAAATGACAAAAATATTCCTGTTTTGGTACTTTAAGTTTTTAAAAAAAAATAATTTTGGACAAATAACGAAATCTAACTTTTCATGCAATCTCCCGGTTCCTATACTTATATTTGGGAAAGTTTTATACTCGTTATGAAAAACTAAAATTATAAGAAGTTTGACTTTTGTAGAACAAAAATTGATCGGGATGTTTAATTTCAAAATCTGCAGTTTTTGATGTGATTTTCAGCTTGTCTTCAGGGATGGTTTAATTAAGTTTGAAGAAATAAGTTTGAATGAAGTGCAGCAAAAAATTTATAATTTCATAGGCCGTACAAGGAAGTTCTGTGGTGTCCACATAAAATTTGTTTATTGTGATTTTTTAAAAATATTTAGCAGGTAGGGATTTAGTAAACCCCTGTCTGCTAGAAATTTTACTCCACCGAGTTTAGCAAACGAAATATCGTCGTGGCTCTGCCCGCATGCTGCATTAAAAAAGACATTTTTGATACACGGATAAAAGTATTTATTCATTCCTATCTTAAATATTCAAAACAATGCAGGATTATGTTTCTCGTAACATCTGCATTATTCTAAAAATAAATGCAAGCCTTAATAATAGGTAACGAATATCTGTGTCGGTAATCACATTTGGATTACAAGTTGAACAGCTAACATACGAACACAAGGAATAGATTTTTTTTTAAATTTCCAATGGCAGAGAGTAACGCAAACATTATACAAACAAAACAAAAAACTCTGTGAACAAACATATAACTTAAAATGTTAATATCTCATCATTTGACCTCTAGCGCTCCAATGCCTTTCCACCTCAGAGGCTTCACGCAACGCCGGGCACCTTCTAATGGTCGATTTCTTCAATTAAGCCCCAAAGTGGGCATTTTGGGCTGGTAAGAATACTAACACAATAGAGATGAAAGCAGCAGTTTCGAACCTAAAACTGGCCACAGCTTTTCTCTGAGTTTGTCTGACAATTTCCCTCCCAAATGTCCTCAATTTGTAGATAATTTTTAAACAATTTCTGTACCTTTTTTTGCATGTTTGGCAGCCTAATCATTACCATAAAGGACAGAATGACCGGGAATCTATTGTAATCTCTTTATAGCTAGTTTAAGTTTCTCCAAAAGAATTACCATTCAAAGACTTCCTCGGAGACTGGGCAGACCACTGATCCGATAGCCTACGGTGCCGCCCTGGAGTCCGAGAGGATAACCATTTTGTCACGGCTGAAGTATGAGGGATTAATTTGTCTTAAAATCACACAGATAGTCATTACCTCGCCATCAAAAGCAGTTCTCCGCTTAGCCACGCGTATGTAGAACGAAAACTAGGCGGAAAAAATTCCCGTGCCGGCATTTGTTGAACTCTCAGTGAAGGAACCGTCCTTACAGATGTGCAACCAGTCCGGTTCAGGTTAAAGTGTATGTATAGTCTCAATTTAAAATATCCTCATTGATTTTTCAAACAACGTTGAATAAGCTCTAAGTTTATATTTTTCCTAAACGAGTCCAAAGGTCTACGGGGTTTGAAAAATGTCTCTTTTTCAGTTCAAAGTCTGATCTAAGTTTCGTCACTTTCTGAAAGAAACTATCTTGGGTTATAATATTCCTGTGGTCATTTCTAGAACAAATCCAAAAGGGGATAACAATTTTTTTCAAAAAAGTAACATGGCTTTATGTTGGGTAATAATTTTAATACATCGTTTACTTGTAAAAAAGAGTATTGCATCTATAGGAGCTGATGAAGAATAGCAAATAAACCTAACAAAATATGTGAAACTCTTCGCAGAAGAGTTTATTCTCGTATATGAAATAATGGATTTAATTGATTTAATGAAACTAACAAATGAATGTGGATATTTCTGACAAATTAGCGAAAAAATGTTGATATTTCTAACAAATTGTCGCATTCCCTTGTGCGAGCTCTCGTGTTGTAACTCACTAGTGTCTCTAACTTGCAGTGAAAGATCCGTGGTTTATATTCCAAACTGGACAAGTTGATTTCTTCAAATTTTCCAACTTCGGAAAGCCTAACAACCTCTACAGTGAGGTTTGAACTAATGTGTTAGACGTTAATTCCTCACAATTTTGGAATGGTACCCAGGACCTCGTGTCTCTTCTGAGTTGCCCTAGGACCGAATATAAAGAATTATCGCATTTTTCGAATATAAATAGAGAGAATATAAAGAATTATCGCATTTTTCGAATATAAATAGGACAGAATATAACGAATTATCGCATTTTTCGAATATAAATAGGACAGAATATAAAGAATTATCGCATTTTTCGAATATAAATAGGATAGAATATAAAGAATTATCGTATTTTTCTATACCTGCTGTCATGGTGTAAATGGCTAGCAATTTGAAGAACCATGTTCGAATACTGGTAAATGTACAGTTGATTTTCTCTTATTTGCCAATTCCTGAACACCTTATAGTCTTTAATTAAACTCATGAGCTAATCACACTTAACGACTGATGAAAATAGGTGGAAGAAGAAGCGCCACAAAATTATTTATCTCAAATCGAACGCAATGACGGTAAACTAAGTTTTGAACTTAATTTTTAACAATTTAATGCTATTTTTAAAGTATAAATATTTAGTTTAAGAATGATCGCTTTCCCTAATGCATGCGCTGTGGTGTAAGTTGTTAAGACAAATAGCTAGCAAACAAATTGTAGTTCGAATCTAGGCGAAGACACAGTTAATTTTTCATGTTTAGTGCTTTGTTTGCTAACCTTTGTTTATTTTTTGTACTAAATATGAAAGCTCTTAAAATACGAGGGATATTTCCAAAATTCTAGAAATTTAAGTAGAATTTTTTTAATTTTATGAATTTTCATAAATATTACAATGAATTTTTTCAAAATAATCCCCATTTAATTGAATATCCTTATCTCAACGAAAAGCTGCTTTTTTTAAGCCGCCCTCAAAGAACATTTTCGGTGTCTTTTCAATCCACCGATTTATGGCAAAGTTAATTTCTCAAATCGAACACGCCATAGAGAAGGGATGGACATACTATGGTTCACGGGTCAGTTCCGGCGCACCGCAAATTAAAAAAATAATATATTTTACGATATTACTGTATAACATATAATGTGCAGAGCTTGTGCCAAAACAGAAAGGGATTTCACGTAAACTGAAACTTGATCCGTTGGCTGGGCAGCTAGCTAAAGAAGACTTTTCTCATTCCCGAGATTAAATTCATTATGTCAGTAAATGAAGACGAACTTAAAAATTACGCAGATGGACTGAAAAAATTGCATTTTGAGTTTGAACGCAGATTTCAAGATTTCACTGTGTTCAAAGAGAACTGGATATTTTCTAGGCGCCTTTCAACGTAAATTGTGTTGCAGTGAGGCCTGGTTGGCAGCGTAAATTAATTGAGTTAGAATCTAACAATTCTGTCAAGCAGTTGTTTCTCAGTGCTCCAAAGTTAGAATTTTACGAATGGTTAATGAAAGCAAATTTCTCAAACTTAATGTTTCAAGCTCAGAAAATTAGTGCTTTGTTCCTTCATCTTCTACACGTGAACAAGTGCTTTCGAACATGAAACTTAGGAAGAATTTCGTTAGGAATAGACTGACAGATAAGCATTTAGCATCGCTTTTCAGAATTGGTACATCCCAGTTCGAACCTGAATTTAAGGAACTTTTAAAAGTGCAGCTGCAGTTACATTCATCTCATTAATATTTGTACTGTAATTTGTGTACGCTTTTTAAAATTTTAGAATAAATTGTATTAGGCCACTGGTAAAGTTTTTTCTTTTGTTTTTTGGTCCACTTCTAAAGAAGTTTGCCCATCACCGCATTAGAGATTTTTTCAAATGTGGAAACAGAATACTCCCCGCAGACGTTGAACAATATCTGAAGTTTTCACACTTTTCTTCCATAAAAAGAAAATGGTTGCTCTTCGCTTCTATTATGATTGCAAAACAGTGCTATAAAAGATATGCCCGTATCAGTCAAAACCTGAATCAGAAAAAATAGTATTTCGAAAGAGAGATGCATAAGCATGTCAAGATTTGTCGTTGACCAATAACGTTGCCAATAAATTCTAGGAATTGACCTACTTTGTAAATAACTTACGCGTTTTAGTTATTAATAGTTTACGATTAGATTTTAATTTGAAAATCTTGCAGTTTTAAGTGCCTTTGTTGGAAAAACTTACGATGACATGTTAAAAAACAGTTAATATAATTCGGTCGAGAAACAAAGATAAAATCATATGTTTCTATGAATTAATCTCTCAGACATCACGCAATAAACCGACAGTTTTATTATCAAGAAAATATAAACAAATTGGATCTATAACAGGAGAAAAACTGTCTCAAAATTCTTGGTCAGTGAATTTAACCTTTAGAAATATTCCAAACCATAATATTCTTCTTCCTTTGTCAATTTCTTAGTTCTAAACTGGAAAACAAAGCAAAATCCGTCATTATATTCTTTAAAAAAGAAAGAAAGACGTATTTTTCTTACTCAATTGTGCATAAAGCTCCATCAAAATGGGAACAAAAAATAAATATGGAAATATACAACAGCTATAATCTTGGCAACAGGCTCGACAACTCATAAGGCGGGATCATTAAAAATCCCTCTTTAAGACGGAGAAAGAGCCAAAAAAAGAGGCGGCATCAATGCATATCTGTATATATCCTGTTATAATGCGCTTCACTGAACAAAACATAGCCAGAAGGAGCTGTTACCAAACATGGAGATAGCTCGGGATTGCTCCAACACATGCGTCAAGGGAAGAAAAGAATTCCTTTGGGGTTAATGTCTATTCTACGGTTCTTTTGAATGTCGTGTGCCTGATATATTAGATAAACGTGCCAGATAAAATGCGTTTCCGGAAATTCTTCCCTCACTGGAAAACACGCTATCGTCTAAGATTTTTCGGCGGGAATGTAAGACGGTAGTTGATCCTTGTGATAAAGAAATTATGTGAGAAATATTCTTTGACTGCAAGAGAAATAGAGTGCCTTTCAGTGTAGTGCTGTTTGTGTCGAAAATTCAGATACTGTTCATTACAAACCTTTAGTTGTATATATATATATATATATATATATATAATTTCCTATTTTCAAGCTAATATACTGAACTCAGCTATTTTATCAGCTGATTTATCCCCCACAAAAGAGATAATGGATTATTCCAAGGTTCCGGTACCTGCGATTGTATTATACTCTCGATTATCTGGGCTAATGCCGGGGAAGCAGATCAAAGATAATTAAAAAATACGGATAATCCAAATAGTCAATTTTCATACATATTATATGGGCTTATTTCTTAAAAAAACCATTAATTTTACTTTGGTTTTGAAAACGATTAATTATTTGTCGAATTTCACTGCCTGTTTTTCGAACTGCTGTTACCCCTTTGTTCGACGAAGTGCCATTGAGTTTCAACAGAAGTCGCTATTCCGGGACTAATGTAATTGTCAGTGTCTTCTTCGCTTGTATTTTCAGTGTCACTTTCTGCCTCTTCTGTTCCTGTGACATTTGAAACGATATCCGCACCACTGAAGCATTTAATGCCCGGCTCAATCGAATAGCCATCGAACCATTCCTCGATGTTTTCCCGAAGAATTTTCCTTTTTTTTTTTTCATACAACTTCATTTGGCCTCCACTTTATTAGATAAATCTCCGGAATTTAATATTAGGAGAATCTTTCTCACTAACCGAACTTGCGTGTGTTTTATACACAGACTCGCGCCTAGCATTGAGTGGGCGTATGTGGTCAACGTCACACACGGATAATCCGCAAAATCACATAATCCGCACCTGGATAATCGGAAGTACACTGTAGGAGACGAACAAATCTGTAGGCATTTGAAAAAATCCGAGACAAAAAATTCGTAACACATTCCGCAGAAAATTCACTTACAAGTGCTTGAAAATGAATGGGAATCCATTAGCCGGAGATAAAGTAATAAATAGGAAGAATGACACACAGTTTCTCATCGCGTGTCAGACGAACGCAGGAATAGAATTTGTTTGCAAGAACTTCATTTGGTATTATACTGTTATTTGCTTTTTTACCACTCGATCTCGAAGCTCGCTGAGTTTTTTTTTTTTTTTTTTTTTTTTTAGCAAACTTCTGAACAGGGAAGCATAATATGAAAGTTTGCAAAACTTGATGCTGAAAATTCTTACTTTTTTTTTCTACTTTAGAATCCTTAACGAAACTTTATGTTTTCATCGTAAATGAAAATTATAATTAGCGGTAATCCAAGAACTCATAAAACAATACTTAATCAATACGATAATGTTAATTAGGATAATATTATGTTGTTTCCAAAACGAACTGCAACCATTATCGAGCTAATTTCTGTGTCGATCGTGAACAATTTAGAAACCAACTTCATCCACCCATATCTAGTACAGAATCTAAAATTCTGTTGTTTTCTTCCGCTCCCACTATTAATAGCATAGCTATCGTTTGAGTAGCTGGATTCATGTTCAGATACATTTATTAACACTCGCATTTTAATGATAATGTTACGAATTTCGTATTTAGTTAGACCTTTTTAGAATTGTAATTAAAATTGTTTTATCCCCCCGTGCAATGCAGCGCGTGACAAATTTTAAGAGAATGCTACGTCGGTAAAGTACACGTGCATTTAGCATTGAATAAAAGTTTATCTTCGTAATAGACATTTAATTTGAATAAATGTAATTGACCACTATGTTAGCTGTAACCGTAATTCTACTATTTTTGCTTTCCAGAAATTACTAGAATTGTCTCGCGCTGCCGATTAGAAAGCTATAAAAGCCAGAGAAAAACATCTCAGCTCTAATGCTGTTTTAGTGAGCTGTTGTTGATGATTGTAGCGAATTCGCGGTGAAATCGGATTAGCTTTCTCTGCGCTTTGGATTGCGTTTTATTTAACGTTTTAGTAGTTTAAAATGTAGCTACTTTTTATATTGCGTGATACTGTGATATTGTACGAATGTCTTTGAGGAATAATCCAGCGTTTTGTTATATTTCTTGTGATTAGAATAAATTTTATCAACCTTTTATCGGATTTATACATTCAATCTATTACGAACCTGCACCCACGTAACAATAATAAATATACAGATTGAAAACTGGAATTACTGAAGCAAAATTTTCCAAACATTTTGTTGCAAGGGCTGCAAGTAAGCAGAGTTAGAAATTTAGGATCTCTTTTGGCGTTCCCTAGATCCCTTAACTAGGAAGATCAAGTTTTGCAAAGAATGTTAAACTCTTGTTCCGTAAACAACAAATCAGTCTTTTCCAACAAAGAAGCTGGCTACACGAAATTTCTATGCTTTTCTCCACGCGTAGCATGAATGCGAGCCAGTTTTCACCTTCCATAAAGCAGTGATGCAGCTCGAAGGGGAGGGGGCGGAGATGTGCTGCACCCCAGGAGGCAGTCCTTTGTGTGCAGGGTTTTTCACGTGAAAAATTATTTTTTAGGGATTCGTGATGCGGATCGTAGAGAAAGATGAAGATTAACTAAATTCTGAATTGCCATATGAAAATAAGCTGAGAAGAAAAATAGTTTTGTGTTAGATAGATTGTCCAAAGAAATCATTACGAGATTTCTATAGCTTACACATATTTTTTTAATCCTTCTTTACTCCGTCAAGAATTTTGAACTTTATATACATATACCAAATAAATTATGATTACGGTTACAGTAATAAGGAAGAATTACTCGTTAAGAAAGAGAGAAATATTTACTGGTTAAGAGTTTTATTTTCCTTATTGCTAGGAAAGGAGAAATAAAGAAGGGCGATCCTTTTGAACATTTCAATTTATCCTAAAATGCAGTTTCGAATTCAAAGTTATATATTAATTGTATTGTATGTTATTAAATATATTGTTCTGGATTTTGTATTTATTTAGCTATTTATTTAGAATTGTAATTAAAATTGCTTTATTTTCCCGTGCAATGCAGACGATTGTTGAAGAGTCGGAAAAGTAAAAATAAAGAGCGCGTGCATTTAATATATAATAAATAAATATCTCGTAATTGGTGTTGCCATCCACAAATATCGAGAAAATAGGTTTTACCAGAATGTTCTAGTGAATAATTAAAAAGCTTTTAAAAGCCGAATTAAAACACCTCAGCTGAGTTGTAGCTGTTTTAAGCGAACTGTTATTTACCTAGCGCTGTTATTTGATTATAGAGAATTCGCTGTGAGATTGGATTAACTTTCATTGCTTTGAATTGAGTTCTGTTTAACGTTTGAGATATTGTGATATTTAACGAATATCTCTGAGGAAATATTTCAGTATTTTGTTTTTATTTCTTGTGAAAAGAATAAATTTTATTAACTTTTTAACGACTTGTGTGTTCAGTCCATTACGAACCCGTATTCACGCAATAATATTGTAATATTATTGTGTTATTATAATTTATTATAATATTATTGTAATATTTTTATACGATATTACAACGTATTATTGCCAAATTGTACTAATATTGCAAAATATTGTAATATTATTGCCAAATTGTATTTAGCATTAGTATTTGTTATATTATTGCGAATTTTCCTGACAGTTTCTGTAAGTGCTGCAAGTCGGGAAAAGAATTTTCTAAATAAAAATCATTTAACAAGCCTTTAAGACCTAAAAATGTAAATGTATTTTTTATTTAAGAAATCTTTCTAAATTGTCTATGTAAGAGCAAATGGAGCAATGAAATTCAATGTCATCAATGGTTTTGCGAACAACAACAACATTAGCAATAACAACAACAACAAAAAAGCGCAACTAGTTGTGCTGTCGAATTAAAATTTTACCTCAAAAATAAATATGAAGGTTTTAGTTTATTTTCCTGTATGTGATTTTTGACACATTTTAGTTATTTGCTTATATAACGAGAGGGGAAGTAAATTTAAGCATAATCCCGGGTGGCAAAAGCTCTTCTACGCCACTTCCACAAAAGCATCTCTCCTCATCGGCAGATACTCTAGGGTGAAGCTATAATAAAAACAATCGTAATTCTAATCTAACAAAAAAAAAAAAAGGATAGTAGTACACAATCATAAGATTTTTTTAACTTCACTTTCAAATGATTGGGAATTGTGTGTTTTTAACCGATGTACAACTTATTCATTGCATGGGAATCATTGAAAATAGAACACAAACGTAAATAATGCATTTTATGTAAATAATAATTGTTAATTTTTAAAATTTCAAGTAGTGAATTTCTTATAAAAATTTGTAGTTAGAAATCGTTTTTCTTACGTTTATTAAATTTCTTTTCTTTTTTTAATTATTTCATTCATTTTATAATTCAGAATGCACATAAATATTATATCATCTAAAGAATTATTTAATCGTTGCCACACGTTCTATTCAAATACTATAATAAATCTAAAATGATGTATAAAAGAAATTAAACCAACAAACAAAAAAAGTTTTTCACAGACGATTAAGCATTTCTTATTCAATTAATTCAGATATCACTTCGCGAAAGGCAAAAATACATAAAAGCTCATGTATCTATGTAAAAAATTACGAATTAAATCTTAAACACTTATTTCCTCGAATAAATTCCAGAATCGAATAAGCATGATTTAATTCGCAATAAGGAAAGAAGGCGTTATCTTTGTTGTTGCGAAGCTTAGTTTAACTAGATTGACAACAAATTCACTATTCTGCTAAATTTCTAATGTAAACAAATATGGCCGCTATAGCAAAACAAATTAGGCTTAGCCGCACTTAAAAAACTTTTAAATGGTTGATAATTCTGTAATTATAAAATGCGAGTTAACTAAAAACATAAAAACCTTAAACGGAACATAAGAACAACATAATTCAGTCATTTTTAAAGAAAAAAAGCACAATTTGCAAACATATAAGAATAAAGAAGCTGAGCTCACTGAGCCAAGTAACAGAATGTATGTAGATATATACATATATTTATATACTTTTGGGGCGGCAGATTACAACCCAAATAGGAGGTGCATATCTACATGTTAAGCAGTCCTATCAAAATGTCAACGTTCTGAGGCTACTCGCTTTTGAGTTATGCGAGATACATACATGCCTACAGACGCCACGAAAATTTCTCTTCTGAATCCATTTTTATTCAGCTTTATAATTTGTATGGGGAAAATGAGAACTTTTTTTTTTTGTCCTTACGTACGGATGTAACAAAAGATCGTTAAACTGCATTCGATAAGCTCTGAACATGGATATTTTCGTTGAAATATGTTACCTGGAATTTTTTGTGATTACAATACTTCCTTTACTTCGTACAAGGAAGAAAAAAGGATATTAAATTTATCCAAAAGAAACAGAACACATGGTCTATATTTATTCAAATGAAATCAAAAGGAGACACTTTTCTGATTTTCGAAAATAATAATTTATATAATCCTGACAAGTTAATGAAAAAGAATTAATTATATTATTTAAAATGTGAGTAACTTGAAAACAAATAAATTAACAAGTTTGATTTTTTATGCCAGTAAAAAACGCTAAGCGACGTGGATGGAGACCCAACAATGGCTGGTTAGGTTATTGGATAGCGGCAAAGCATACGAGCGGTGTCTGCCTAGGGCGAGTTGGATGTCTTCGTGAAGGACTTTGTGAGAGAAACTTAATCACGTTACTTATCAGGAAAACCTGGGAAATCCAATCATGCAGCCAGCCCGTTCAGTTTAATTCGAATCGAACTACCGGTATTCAGTTGTCTTTTTCGGCTAGTTTAGTGCCAGCGGTAAGCGGATAAAACAGATGAATACCAATAGCTTGATTTGAGCGAATGGAATTTCCGTAAAAGAGTTTTCACGGTTTTTTTTATGTAATGCAATTACAAATTACTAGCCAATTTCTTTTATAAAATCTTCCCCGAATATGTCCTTCCCTTTAGCTTTCCCATCAAATCCAAATCTGGTCCGTATAATTGTTAGTGTTGTTGTGACTAATTTCGCTTGTCTGTCACTCCTTATCAGAAGAAGGTCACGAAATTGATCGTGGCAAGGAGTACAAGACTACGTCTGTCGTTGGCAAGAGTCATGGGCACCAAATAGGGGACAGCTCCACCCCAATTTTGAGAGACAGCACTTTGAGAAATGGGTTTGAGAGTCACCCACTTTTCTTCAATCATAAATTTGATAATAGTATTGCTAAAATTATGGTTTTACCAATATTGTCTTTCATTTACAATTTCTGAATTTAACAAACTGAAAGGCCTCGCAATACTTCTAAACAAACATATCCATCATTAGGGCTAGCCTCTTGAGCTAACCAGTGTGTTTTGCACTGGTGGCTCAGGGTGCCTAGGCAGTTACTTGAAAAAGCCTCCGTGCCTTACATAAGGTAACTGGCCTTTGACAACTGCATTACTACATTCCATAATAAAAAAAGTATAATACTAATATATAAAAATTTACACTCAATCATGAAATGAGAGCCTTCAACATTATCTTATATGAAGAGGGTAAGAGGAACAACTACACAGAGGTAATAATAGGCCTCTGTTTCGGAACCAGTACTCCCTCAACATACTTTATACCTTACAGCAACCCATACATTTTTAACATGCATTAACCATAATTTCATATTACTTATCTGTACAAATTTCACTTATTTTTGTATCCACTTCATTTTTAGAATAATTATAAAATTCGTATTCAAAATTTTCAACACAAAATTTTCAACACAAAATTTCACAATATATTAATGTTAAGAGTTCGAATTTTTAATACCATTTTCATAAAACAATACTATACTTTTAAGAAGCAGCAATATGTATTCAGATTTTCAATATAATAATAATGATTAGTAATTTCAATATGATATTTTTAGTTGCACTAAATAAAATCTTTAGAAAAAATCCAGACCACAGACTTAGAAATGAGACGATGAATAAACTTTGCAAGAAAAATCCTTCCCATTTTCACTGAAATTTTTCCGCATTTGAAAAAACACCATATTTGAAAAGTGAGACACTTGAAAAGCACAGCGTTAGAAGTATAGAGATTTCGTCCCGCTATGGCCTTGAAATAGAAAAAACGCAGATCACAGCAACCGAACATCAGCGATCGTTGAAACTTTCAACGCAAGGCATTAACTCAAATTCCTAATTTTTATTTCGCAGTCCCGTTACTGGAAATTGTTAAGAGTTCATTGGAGTAAACTTGCCGAACACACCACTTGATAAGAGCCTGTACACATCCATTGGGGTTAGCAGCGGAGATCTATCCTACCGGCTCATTGTAACTGTAATATTTCAGTTATTTTAACACATCGTGGGTGAGTGGTGAGGCTATTCCATTACACGTTTTGGCAGATGTTTGACGAAGCTGGGATGATTGAACCATGGAGAAAAATACAACTCAGGACTTTCACTTTTAACAACACATCTTTATTTTAATTTAGAGCAGACTATTCAGTAATTGAACTACTAGATACGACTGACTACTTTCATTATGAATATATATATATATATATATATATATATATATATATACTCATCTGTTACTCGGCTCAGTGAGCTCAGATTTTTTATTCTTATATGTTGGTAAATAGCGCATTTTTTGCTTTAAAAAGGATTAAATTATGTTGTACTTATCTTCCAGTTAAGGTTTTTATGCCTTTAGTAAATCTGCATGCAATATTTGTAGAATTATCAATAATTTAAGAGTTGTTTAAGTGCAGCTAAGCCTAAGCATTTTACCATATAGCAGCCATATTTGTTTACATTTGCAACTTAAGTGAATAGTGGATTTGCTGCCAATCTAGAGAAACTAAGCTTCGCAGCAACAAAGATAACGCCTTCTTTCATTATAGCGAATTAAATCATGCTTAATTCATTTATTTAATTAATTCATTAATTTTTAATATAGATATTTTGAGACTTCATGTATTTTTGCCTAGTCGCGAAGGGAGAACTAAATTAATTGAATTAGAAATACTGAATCGTCTGTGAAAAACGTGTGTGTTTTTTTCTTTTTTTTTTCCTTTTCTTTTTCTTTTTTCTTTTTCTTTCTTTCTTTTTTTTTTTTTTTTATTTTTTTTTATTCTTTTACGCGTCGTTTTAGATTTATCATAGTACTTGAATAAAACATGTGGCAACGATTAGATAATTCTTCAGATGATATAACATTTTGTGCATTCTGGGTCATAAAATAATGAGATATAATGCTGTTACGTGAACATAGCGCCAGAGTGTCGCGATGGTAAACAAATATAGTGAATTTTAAACAGTGCATTTATTCTATTGTGGTTTATGCGCTATCGACCAAGTAGATTTAATTCAATCCAATAAGTTTAAATGAAGTGCAAGAAAAAATGCGTATAATTTAATATTCCGTAGAGGGAAATCATGTGGTGTACACATCAGATTTTTTTCTTACGATATCCGGATAAAAATATTTTTTCTATGATGGGTCACGTAATTAAAAATCTGAAAGTCTTATTTTATTAATTTCTTAAAATTGATCTGGGAGTTCATTCAGATCCCAGCGAATGGGCTGGCTGCATATGAGTTTTCGTGTATTTGCTATGTGTAAAAAGAATGCGGGCCAGTTTGCTTTTAAAAATATTCCATGAGAGTGTCTCTT
>KK121757.1:109939-128081 GCA_000611955.2 Stegodyphus mimosarum
TATGAATTTGCAAACATTAAAAGGTTTTAGTTTCTCTAAGTCCGAAAATTTATATTGTTATGAACAGAATCTAAAGGAAAAGATTAATATTTTAATGATTTTAAGACCAAAATTATATTATTTCATTACCAAAAATGAGCTCAATGAAAGCCCAGAAAATTTACAAATACAGCTGTAGAGACATTAGGATTTTTTTAAATCAGGAGACATGAAAAATGAACAATACCCTCGCCGGGACTCGAACCTCTCGAATAAGGCGACGAGTGTGCTGGCCATTACACCACGAAGGCATGCTAAGAAGGCGGGAGAAATACCTTATGTACTCCACCCTTTAAAGGGCGACTGGGGATTAGGGGACCCAATCGCCAAATCCTAGTGGTGGAGAATCATCATCCACCACCTTTTTTAGTTCGGGCGCCATTGTAGAGACTTTTTTTTTTAAGCAGGAGATGTGAAAAATGAGCAATGCCCTCTCCGGGACTCGAACCTCAGGCCTCTCGAATATGCGCCGAGTGTGCTAACCCTTACACCACGAAGGCATGCTAAGAAGGCGGGAGAAATACCTTATACAACTAATTTATTTACAATGTGATGTAAGCCTTATTAAAAGATTTGAAGGTACAGATCTGATTCACATTTTTCGCATTTGTTAAAAAATAAGTAGGCACAGTTATGAATTTTTGAGCTAAGTAATTCCTGTGTTTGGGATATTTACATTGAGAACGGCTTTTTTTCATAGTTAAAAATTAATGATAATAAGAACCCGATTGACCGATCCCCATCTATAATCCCTGATGAATATAATTTACAGTAGTTTCTTTCTAAGGCCTTGAAGTGTATCCAAATCAAAACGCCATCAAATGTTAAGCTATAGTAAAAAATAAATTACTCTATTATTATTTACATGCAAATATACATATTATTATCTGTTATACTTCTATGAGTCGAAGTAAAATTTAATAAATAAGAGAAAGTGAGCAAGCCGTCATTATTTATTCTCAAATTATGACCTGCTGAGAAGTTCTTTCTGAATACTTAGAAACTTTTTATAATTAGTTTAGTTTTAGTTTAAATTAAAGTAATATATTTAATGATTAACAAACATGTTAGGTTCGTACATTTTTTAGACGACTCTGCTTTGCTGTAAAAAAAATCACCTGCTTGGAAAACATTTTTAACTGCAACTATATTTTTTATAGTGTGAATTATTCGGTTGCTATTTGACAAATTTGTTTTCATGCAAAATGATGCGACTAAAGAAGCAATGGACAAAAGGTTACATTTGTGCTCTTCCCGAAGAAAGTAATGCGTATTTATTTATTAAAAAATATTGCGAAAGCCATGATTTTTCGGTATGTAAAGCAACAATACGTAATATTGTCAATAAGAAAGGGAGAAAACGTTGAAGTTTGGCCTCAAGGAGAAAAATTGGTCAAAATACATATCCACGAAAGAAAAAAAAGGAATGTTTCGAATGGTGCAAAAATAAGAACGTTAATGCTAAGGAACATTTTCGAAATCAAAGGACAGTTGCATAATCATTAAAATGGCCAGTGTCAATTTTAAACAAAGAGATTAATGTGAGTTTGTTTCTTAAAAAGGCGAAAAAAACATAATCTGCATAGTGCACAACATACCGACGAAAGCTGAACCCATTGGAGAATTCTCTATGAGAAACAATTATTCGGTTAAAAATGGAAAAATACTGTCACAATAGATGAATCTTGGGTATATTTAAATGACCGCAATAAAAAGAGATCCATTTGTTATCATTAAACAGGAGAAAAAAAATCTTACAACATGGTTCAAGAAATCCAAAAAAAGTTTTTATATGGGATTTATGATTGTCGCTGTTTTTTCTTAAAACGGCGAATTAAAAGTAAAGAGAGTGAATAAAAATGTTAAGATATTAACTCCACATATTATCAGAAACATATTTTATATCCAATTTTTAAATAGAAATACTTTTTGTTTACACACAGTGTGATCAATCAGTAGAACTGCATCAAAACAGAGCAAGTAGCGACACATGAAAATCTACTGTTAATTTCCTGGAAAAAACAGAACAAGAAACAGGTATCAAGGCCCTACTCTTCACTGATATCCCTACTACTCCTGATCTATCACTAATGTATTTTTGCGCTTTTGGATTTGGATTCGATATCGTATATTTGATTTGATTTGGTATAACTTTCTTTGATATAGGATTTCTAACTTGGAAAGTTTAATTGTCAATAAACTACGGTAAAAAATTTGATTTCTCCAATTAGAAATTAGCTTACCAAGTTAGAAATCAGCATCAAAGAAAGTAATAAATTGGTTTTTAAATGAATTGAAGAACGTTGTACATTCCTACAACTATGATTAAAGGAACTGCTACGGAACTTGTCATTCGTTAGATCTCGACTCTTTTGTTGGCGATACCGACTACACCGAAAGCCGTTCTCCCGAACTTGGCTCCTTTTTTACATTTATGTTGTTGTTATTATATCATTAATTTTTGAAAAGCTAAATTAAAGCTATGTTCTTATTTAGACACTTAAATGAAAAAGCGTCTAAACAAATACGTGACCTTCAATTTTTTCCCTTGTTTTTTTTTACGCTGCACAGATTTTTTGAAGTTTTAGGTTTTTAAAGGGACGTAGAAATATAAACAATAAGTTTAAACAGCCATTTTTAATTATTAAACAATATAAATGTTCAAATCTTATTTTAAAAGTATAGATTCACGTTTCCTTTTCTTCATTTTCTGTTGCTTTATTTGCACCTGTTTCCTTACTTAAATTTCATTACCTGGTGTCTGTTTCATTACTTAAATTTGAGTTACTGAACGGGAAAGCTTTTATCGTTTGAAATCTGCTTACGTTCTTTTCACAATATCGCTGCAGTTAGGCCCGAACCCACAACCAAAATGAAAAAAGTAGCCGGTCCTGAACTCTACCTCTGCGCTATCATTTCATCTATTATAAATACATTTTTATTCTTAACTTTCGGCAAAGTTGATTAGTTTCTGAGTAGCGCGGAAGCCGGCGATCGTTACAACGCCATCTATTAATGACGTTGTCAAATGCTCGTTATGAACATTATTGGGGTTAACCTCGATAATAATGTAGATTTTGAAGTGTTAGATTTTTTTTCCTTTGTATGTGTCTAATGACCTACCTTGATGCCAAACTTCAAGTATCTAAGTCATTTAGAAGGGGGTCTAGGTATTTGATCAGTCACTCAGTCAGTGAGTGATAAAAATGACGCTTTTCAGACCTTAATAATTCCATAACTACACTCACGTTTGTGAAAATTGCAACACCAAGAAGGAATCGTCATAATTGAATGCAATTTAATACACAGTTGAGTGGTAGTGGTACAAATAAATGATTAAATGTTCAAAGCAAACAAACAAGAACAAGAGATCAGAATCAGTATTTTGTGTGGCCACCACGCGCCGCAATAAGTGCTGCTACACGACGTGGCATGGAGTCAAACAAAGTTTGAATGTCTGACTGAGGAAGAGCATTCCATATCGTTTGTACGCGTACCCAAAGTTCGTCTGCAGACGCAACAGGACGAGGATCACGAGCAAGACGCCGACCAATGACATCCCACACATGTTCAATTGGCGACATATCCGGGGAACACGCAGGCCAAGGAAGAAGCTGTACCTGCTGCGCTGCAAAGAAGGATTTAACAATCCGAGCAGTATGAGGGCGGGCATTGTCCTGTTGAAATACAGCGCCTGGCAAGCTTTGAAGGAAGGGAACAGCTTCGGGCTGTAGAACTTCACGGATATACCGGTTGCTGTTCAGATTGCCCACAATTCGTAGCAATTGAGATCGTCTATGATATGCTATGGCGCCCCAGACCATAACTCCGGGTGTTCGTCCACTGTGGCGTTCGATAATGCACTCCGGAAGGTGGCGTTCACCGGCATAGCGTCTGACACGAATGCGGCCATCATGGTACCACAAATTAAAGCGGGATTCGTCAGAAAACACGACATGCTGCCAATCAGCACGCCAGTCTCTATGCTGATTGGCCCATTGTAGCCGCAGGCGGCGATGGTCGTGCGTTAGGGGGATCCTGTATAAAGGAGTCCGTGCGCGCAGTCCACACTGCAGCAGACGTCTACGAATTGATGAAGCACACAATGAAACACCTGTAGCTATTGACCACAGTGCTGCCAATTGTCTAGAGGAAGCTGTACGGTCCGTCCGCGCCATGCGGACCAGGTGTCTATCATCGCGAGCTGACGTCACATTTCGGGGTCCACTCCCGGATTTCCGAGTTGTCCGACACTCGTCCGTCCACTGCTTCCAAACGCGCATCACTGTGCTGCTGTTACGCTGCACACGAGAGGCTACTGCACGATACGACAATCCAGCTTCACGAAGGCCGATGATTCTCCCTCGTTCAAACTCTGTAAGTTGTTCAAATCTCGCTCTCTTTCGTCGACGAGGCATAAGTACAGATTGAGTTAACGTTTACCACTAGCAGATAACCACCGATAACCATACACGCCTCGCTACAGCCGTCTATTTATTCGGATCCATCAGCCGTTCAGAGGGCGCTGCTCAGCATACGCATGCGCTACGGATTTGCAATTCTAATCATTTGCATATCATGCGCTACTTTGCATTTTCTGAAAATTTCAGCTCACTCGCGTAAGTCCTTCATGGTGTTGCAATTTTCACAAACGTGAGTGTATAAGAGGCAGATTAATGAAATTTGTGATCTAGGTATTCAAGAGAGCTCAATTAGACATACAAAATTGCAAGTTTGTAGATGTGATAAATTTGGAGTAATAGGGGGTCGAAAGTAGCTTGAAATGGCTTATGCAAGATACACATGGCCGGTGTTTCCCTGCTTTCTTTTCCATCTGTTCCGAACTTGGCTGACACACTGCCGTGTGTCTAAATCAACCCTCAGAAGGTTGACCATAAAGACATTCATCTCCCTAGGCAAATAGTTCTCACGTGTCTCGCCATAAGCAAACCTGGCTCATTTCAGAGCATATTTTTAATGCCGATTTTGATAAATTTTCCTATAAATTTCATTTTAGAGCTGCAGTACCTTTTCATGTCTTGATAAATTTTATTTGACTTTACGATGATCATAAAATAAAAATAAGGTTTCTTTTTAATCTTTCTCTTTCTGGAATTTTTCTGTTTTTTACAACTTAAAAGAGATTTCCAGAAATAAAATAAATATTTTATGATTTCTACGGTATGCCAGTCCAGTATTTAAATAAAGATATTTCTTTGTGATTAAAAATTATAACTAAAATTTTGACATTAAATATCGAACTGACTTCTGCTCATTTAGAACTTGTTTCCAGATTTATAAGATTTTGAAACACAAAAACTTGTAACAGGAACTGGGATTAGATTTTTGTTATTCAATTATTGCAAAACTACAAGGGATATTTACCTATTCCAGAAATGGAAGTAACATTCCTTTTAAGGTTGATTACTTTATATTAATGTATCCAACTTAGTAAATAGGCGTAATAAAACACCTATTTACTCAGTCAGATGATATAACGGATGAATGTGCAAAAGTATAATTTTTATGATATACAACAGTATTTCGGTATACGTCCTACGGTTTGGACGCGAACATTTTTGTTTGGTATACGGAATATGTCTCGGGTTCTGTAAGTTACGACTGCTCACAATACACTTATTCACCACTTTCGAGCCCATGCTGTGACAGCACGCCTATTCAGTAAACAACCCGCCCTATAACTTTGAATTTTCAAGTGTTTTTGTGTGTTTTCGAGTAAATATTTTGTAAATTCTTTGAGAATGAATTTTGTAAAGTTAAGGAGAAGAGTCAAGCAACGAAGAAAATTGTTAGGATCACCGCACAGGCGAAAAATGATATTATTGAAAAATACAAAGATGGCATGCGTGTCCGGGATTTGGCAACTGCATATCATGTGCTGAGTATGATGGTGTCCACAATGGCGAAATTGCGAATAGCTGAAATCGATTACCAAATAAAGATCAGAGACATTAGAGAATGTTGAAAAATTGCTTTGGATCTGGATAGCAGAAAAACATTTATATTATAGTATCATGTGCAGCATTAAGTACAGTATATATTTCTCCCACTACATTTGTATTTTAGTATTAAACAATGTTACAATAATAAAAAATCTGATGAGTTTCATCACATGAATCACATGATTTCTTTGCACGGAATATTAAATTATACGCATTTTTTCCTGACTTTCATTTAAATTTATTTCCACTAATTTCATTAGAGATATATTTCTCATTGAATTAATTCAGTTCTCACTTCGCGACAAGGGAAAAATACATAAAAACTCAAAATATCTATATCAAAAATTGAAAGATATAGAAAAACATAAAACACCAAATACAGTTAAAACAATAAAAAAAATTTTTTTTGCAGTTAAAATTACAGTGTCTACGTAAAAACAAGCAATTCAGCCAGCGGGCAAGAAGGCGTATTTTTCGGTGCACAAAACTGAAAGTTTACTTTTGGTCTCACTCGGGAAAAAGACACTGAAGGCGTAGAAATTGATTTAAGTTATTGTGGAAGCTGTGCTGAGTCAATATATGGGATAATTTAATAACTTAAATCGTAATTCCAGAATGGATTAAGCGTGATTTAATTCTCAATACTATAAGAAGACCTTATCTTTGTTATTGCGCAGCTTAGTTCCTCTAGATTGGCAACAAATCCACTATTATGCTAAGTTTCAAATGTAAACGAATATGGCCGCTATGGCCAAAAAAATTAGGCTTAGCTGCACTTAAACACTTTTAAATTGTTGATAATTCCACAACTATAACATGCAGGTTAACTAAAGGCATAAAAATTTTAACCAGAAAATAAGAACAACATAATTCAATCATTTCTGAAAGAAAAAATGCACAATTTACAAACATATAAGAATAAAGAAACTGAGCTCACTGAGCCGAGTAACAGAGTGGATATTATATATTTCATTTCCCATATTATATATATATACATATATTTATGTACATTTGGTGCGGCCGATTGCAACCAAAATAGGAGGTGCACATCCACATGTTATAACAGTCCTACGTAAAAAATTTCAGCGTTTTGAGACTACTCGTTTTTGAGTTATACGAGATACATACATGCATACTTACGTACGAAAATCATCTCTTCTGAATCCATTTTAAATCAGTTTTATAATTTTGGAAAGGAAAAGGAGTCTTTTATTCTGTGCTTACCTACAGATGCCACGCAAAAACATCGTTAAATTACATTCGATAGCGGTCAAAATGAATATTTTCGATGAAATATGATATTCGAAATTTTTCGCGATTACAATACTTCCTTTTTACTTCGCAACAAGGAAGTAAAAAATATTTTTTTGTAAGAGCTGATTAATCGTTTTCTTTTCATTTCTTACTGGAAAAGTTCTTCTGGTATACATCCAAGGATCTGGAACGGATGAACGATATACACGAAAGTACCACTGTACGTTTATTGCAGACTTTAAATTTTTTAGAATTTTAGTCAATCGGGATAAAGAATGCAAAAACAAGTTAAAATTGCTCTGAAAGTTTACATTTGAAGTTTTATTAAGATGGCTCATCACTTATCGCAGAACATGAAATAAATCATTCTTATCTTGTTGATGTTACTCGAAATGACCATAGAACTTAAAAAACTTTTTAATTTAAACAAAGCATGCTTGAATCTTCATAAACAGTACATTAGCTATGCTTGATTTATTCTTTGTTTTCATTTATTTTCAGAAAAGTCAATCAGATATCTTTAACAACAAAAGTAAGTATTTCTAAAGTTTTTCCTTTCAGGAATGTTTGGTAATAATTGTTGCTAAGTCTAATGGCTTACTGATTACTTTAGATTTATTAAATGTAAATATTGTTTTTATTCTGCTTCGTTATTGGAAGTCAATCTTTTAATTCTTTTCTGGAACTAAATGTTTTGAGGTGTTCAAAGAGTTTTATTTGGGGTAAGAACGGAGGGTGTTTACACATTTTTAGAACAATTTCGGGTCATTTAATTAATGTTTTAATTGCAGATGGTATGTTTTGAATGCTCGATTTGATAGCCGTTTTACTGGATTTTAATTCTTCATAATGATTTCTATTCCTTTTGTTCGTATTGATTTATTGATTTCTATTCCTTTTGTTCGCTTACGCGTCAAAATGAACTATTACGCTACCAGCGTATCCCGGACTCTTAAGAAACTAATAAAAATATTCTAAAGCATTCATTTATTTGCTGAAAAGATGTTAAAATAAAATATCATTCATGTGAATAACAAGTTCTTTGATAAGCCTAACTAACTACACGCACATATTTTGCTAATTCTATCAATTGTTTTGTTGCTACTTTCAAGAAACTAAAGTAACAATAATTATTAGTGGGCCAAGCGACATTAAGTGAAAAATTAAATTAAAGCACATATAAAATAATCACTACATTTTATTTAAATCCAGCACCTTTTTCATTACTTTCTAGAGTTCATCAATGGTGTAGTTCGACCGCCTCATCCGCTACCATGAGCGCAAACAGGCACGCGCCATTCGGACCGAATTATTTTCAAAATAGAGTGGAAGGATGGGGACTTTCTTTCCTTCCAGCATATGTCTTTTCGGAGACGAGAAGACTTCCACATGACTCTTCACGTCGCAGCAACTACTAACGCCCTTTTTGGTCGAGTCTATGTGTTTTGGCAGAATGCCAGCCAGGGTGCGTTTGAGACGGTCGAACTATAGTGGGTTTGCTCTTGAAAACAGCTCCTCATTTCAAGAGATTAAAGGCATAATAGTCCAGTAGTGAAACATCAGAGTTGAAAAGCTATCCATGCAATACCGGTTTAGTCTTTATTTTTTTCAAGGGATGCTATGGTATTTTTTGAAGTATCACTTGTTTCTTTGTCTTTATGAAATTTCACTCTTTGGAAGTCTTTGGGATAAAGAAATGAAATTTCTATCTGTCAGACTTTCTCTTGATAACATGTTGAGTTAATTTTAACATTTTTCTCACTCTTCTCATTTTAAATTTCTCACTGTAATAAAACCCTGCGACGATCATAAGCCCCTTACTGAAACTTTCTTTGCATTGACGGAACTAGCCTTGTACACTTTTTTCTCTTCGTTTTCGATAATAAATTAGCCTTTTTTTTTGTTGCAACCATTTAGGTAAATCCATGCTTCTTTAAGGGTCACAACGTATTACTATTTATCTGTGTATGCCATTAGTTGTTTTTTTTTTTTTTTTTTTTTTTTTTTTTTTTTTTTTTTTTCTTATCCAGTACGAGTCAAGTGGGCTTCCAATTACACCACGAAGGCATGAGGAAGGGAGGAGAAAATACCTTCTGTCACCTGCTAAATAGTTTTAATACCGGATTCTACAAAGTTTAGTGAACACTGTAGTTTTTAGCGTTTTTAAGTTGGAATCTTGGTTTATTATTTTATTTGTTGTTGATACAGATGCATTTACAGACTTTGCAATTGACTTTTGCGTCAGCAGATTTTCTCTTTTTACTAATGAGTTAATTTTCGGAACAGCAGAAACCGAATGTACAGTTTCCGGGTATTTGTTTGAAGTCTTCTTTCCATATAGAATTAATGACTGAATGTTTTTCTCTTTCCGTTTAATAATGTTGCTGATTTCGCACTTCGAAATTTTAATACCATGTATTTAACAATGTTTTTGAATTCTGGAACAGGAATATTTCTCTATGGAAAGTTCGAAAGTATATCCTTTAATCCACAGCTTGTAGAAAGGGCGCCAAGGAAAATTTGTCCATACTTTCACGTTGCGATAGGAAGAGACGGAAAAGTTAAAAGACTGCTTTTACCGTCAACAGCCGAATGCATCCACGCCGCACACATTTTCTCTCGCACTCTCTCTCTCTCTTTTTTTTAGATATAAGTTAATTATATAGTTTTGTGAATTTTAAAATCAGGATGACTTTAGCTGACGACAAAGGAAAATAAAAATCGAACAGCAAATAAAAGAAACAGAATTATGCTCTACCAGAATGGCAACTTTAAAAGAATGTTCTAACGATCTGATATAAGAATTGTGCCAAAAGTTTTGTTTTAAGATGGAATAGTTACATGTTTGACTTTCTAAATGAAATAATTTTGATAACTTTATCAATGACACTTATTTCTATAAAGTGCGGTAGATGAGTTTTATATGAATATAGAATGAAAAAGGAAAAAAAATCATATATCTGAACAGTTCTGTGAATTTTAAAATCAAAATAGCTTTCTCAAACGATAAATGAAATAAAAATCGAATAGCAAATAAAAGAAACAGAATTATGTTCTAAAAGAACGGCAACTTTAAAAGAATGTTATAAGGATTTGATGTAAAAATTGTACTAGTAGTTTTATTTAAGATGGAGCAGTTAAAAGTTTGAGTTTTCAAAAATCTAAATAAAGTTTATTATTTTTATCAAAGATATTTATTTCAATAAAGTGAGGGAAGATGAATTTCGTATTTATATGGAATGGAAGAAATTTTACTCATGTTAAGTTGTCTATCGTAGTCTATTATTGTCTGGTCATTGCATTTACAGTTTCCAATTGTGGAATTTCGACGTGTATCATTACGCTTTTGATAATGAGAAAATACTTAGTATGATTACAGGCTAAAATCCTGGATTCTGCGGGCCCTTCCCGAATTTCGGTGCAGTATCTTATTTCTGACTATGATTCAGAAACTGTCATGGATTCTATAAATATTTATTCCTTGATTTAGTCAACTTGAATTTTGTTGCTGCCATTCAAAATGATCGTGGATATATTTTTGTGGGATCCGAAATACGTTCAATAGTCAAATATAGTATTTCCTCACTAATTTGATCCTTAGCATTTTACATAAGGTTCTGCAATTTTTTTAAGTTTACGCGTAATTTTTAACTTTTTCAAGGCGTTCAGAAAGCTAGCTTTCCTAAATTTTAAAATGGATTCTTCCCTTTATAGGCTATTTTCGTCTTTGCTTCCTTCGCACGAGGAATTTGGGTGCATAGGCTTGATTGTTGAAGCAATAATAGCGAACACCTTCAAGAATACGAGAATATTTGATACAAATGATGGTTTTGAAGATCATTGGAAAAGGGAAGACAGACTGAACGGTGGGAAACGCGATGACGATGATGACGACCCATAATAAGAGCGGGCGAGATTTAAGATACAGGAAAGTAGATACGAAGATATTTTTTAAACTACTGTAAAGTTAATATTACTATGTATTCTTGTTGATATGCAGGTTCCCTTTAAGAAATAATACTGTGATAGTTGCCGGTAGTTTATCCATGAATACTTTTCTTTCGTTGTGCTTTAATGTAACTGGTTCCTTCCGAAAATAAATATTCGAATAATTTTCCCCTCGCATAATTTTTATTTGATTTTCGTACGATAAAATTAGTAAAAAGGGGGGGGAGAATCTGCGAAGAAATACGGTAGTCATGAGTTTCAAATTTAAGTTTTATATCAAAAGCTTACGCAAATAGAATATTATACAAAGCGTAGAAGAAAAGAAAAATTTTATTATATCAAAAGCATACACAAAAAGGAAAAATTTGACGTTGAACCACATGAATTTCTTGCACGGCGTATTAAATTACATACATTTTTTGCTGCACTTCATTTAAACTTATTCCGCCTAATTATTTTAATTTAATTAACCGATTATTTGGGGAAAGTTGAAAATATTATCGAGAACTACAGATTTTGAAGTTTAATATCCCGTTCAATTTTTGTCGTACAAGAGTCAAACTTCTTGTACTTTTATTCTTTCATTACGAGTATAAAACTTTCCTAAATATAAGTATAGGAACCGGGAGACCGCATGAAAAATTAGATTTCTTTATTTGTTAAATTTGAAACTGCCAAAACATGAATATTTTTGTCATTTAAAACACTTATGTTATTGCAGGTATACGACTACAACCAACGACTGCAAAAATAAAGGCTATAAGGTGGTGGATATATACTATATGTATATATAAATGTACTTTCGGTAATGCCGATCGCAATAAAAAAGGAAGGTGTACAACTAGATATTTTAGCAGTACCAATTACAAAATTTCAACGTTCTACGGCTAACCGTTTTTGAGTTATGCGAGGCATATACGCATGTACATTCGTACAAATGTCACAAAAATTTCATTTTTAATCCATTTTACAAATCGTCCAAGCATAAAGATTCCTTCATTCTGTTCGTACGTAGAGACGACGAATAAAAAATAATTAAAATAGATTCGAGAACGGTCAAAATGGATATTTCCGTTGAAATCTGATAACCGAAATTTTTTCGAGATTTTACTTCGTTTAAGGAAGTGAAAATAAAAATAAATAAATAAATAAAATTAAATAACCCCAAAACTGCAATCTTAATAGTTCAGATTGCAGCTTAATACAGGGGTAAACAAATACTTTCATCTACAAGCCATAACAGTCTTTTTAAGTGCATCATACATGCAAGGCGATGATGATCTTTTACAGTATCCCTATTGTTTGCAGGAGGCGATGGGGGGCAAGGGGAGCAGCCAAACCAAGTGGAGATATTTAAAGAAATTACGATTACAAAAATTACAAATACGTTAAAACCAGGACCTGCTCCTATCGGTCATCAGATGACTGATAGATATACTGCGTTATTTTCAAATAAAAATTTAGAAGTAAAATGTCCTTTTCCTAAGCTTCCTTTTCTCGTCAGTCTTTTCATCTCAAAAATATTCATATGTCATTGTTTAATTTCTAAATGGAAGCTGCTAAAAATAAAAGAAGTAAATTCTTCCGCGGATGCATATTCTTTCTACCATATCTAGTGTTCCGAGCATAGAGTGATGCTCGTATAGTCACGCGTATTTAAGCGTATATACACAATAACAACAGATGCGCACTAGTGCTGCTAATTTCGGTAATTTGCGCGAAGAATCCGGAAGTAATAATATGATAACGTCATTCTACAGGATTTCATAATGGGTCGTATTAAGCAATTAGAAAATCTGCATTTGGCCTACAGGCTGACTTTTGTCCACTTCTGGTCTAATACCTAGGTAACAAATTTTATCACTGACAATGCCAACCCCCAAAAAATAAAATAAATAAATGATAAAAAATAAATAAAAGGATAAAAAAAATAATATTTTAAGTCAGTAGTCTACAACTGGCGGCACCGAAGCAATTTTATGCGGCTCGCTAATACATTTCAATAACAAATACGTTGCAAAGTCTGAGTTTGCATTATTTTCATTACCATCAAAAAGGAACATGAATATCGCATCGAAAAATCTATAAATGGAGCTAATTAATTTACACTGTTATATATATATATATATATATCTAATATATATATATCTTTATTCAAAGATATGAAGATATATATTTTATTAACTTTTATTTGTACTTGTCCAAACTGAATAAGGCCAGTTGGGAAATAAGGTCACTCAGAATAATAGTTTTGTTTTAAAAATGCGCATATATATGTCAGCAGCTTTTTTTCGCAGTTTAAATTTTATAAGAAACGGAATGACCGATGATCATCAACAATCCGCGATGAAGATAATTTCTAGCAATTTTTCTCCAGCGGGCGGACATTACATAAACTAATTTTGTATTTGCATATAAAATTTATAATTATTTACATGCAAACATATGTATTTTAATTTATATGTCGAATCAAAATTTAATAAAAAAAAGAAAGAAACTAAATTTGTGGTTATTTATTCTCAAGTTTAATTTCCCTTAAATAGTTTTCTCTAAAAACTTCGAAAATTTTCAGAATTTCCTTATTTTTATTTAAAGTAAGTTATTTAATGATTAATTAAACATGGAATTATATGAAATAAATATCAGTCTGAAATATTAATATTTAGCTGTCAATATGTTGTAACCAACAAAAGTGTCTTGGATGCACCAAACTTTAGATTTCAGGTCGAAAATACACTTTGCTGCAAAAAAATATATGCTCCTAGAAAGAACTGAACCACAGCTGCGAAAATCAGCAGTAGTATACTATTCGACTAGATAAACAAGCGAATTGGGACATGTTTGTACACTGCTGAATTTGCCTACATAACATGTCCCAAACACGTTCGATACTGGCATGCCAGTCGAGGACATTAATAACGCATCGAAGAATTTGTTGGAAAGTTGTGTTGTATGTGGCCGAGTGTTGTCCTGCTGGCAAGCAGATCCTGGGCCACCTGATTGCATAGCAGTACGATCGGCTGTAATATGTCGTTAACAAACCTGCGAGCAATCAGAATCCCTAACAGTACAACTAATGATGAACGGCAGTCTCAGCTGATCGTTCTCCAAACTGTTACACTCTGTGTTCTGGTTGTGTGTCGCTCGGTAATAAATGTTACATTGGACAGCTCACCTCTTCATCTCCCGAAACGTATCCGGCGGTCATCAGTATTGAGAGAAAATTGAGAGAGCGCGATTCATCGCTGAAGATCACATTTCTGCAATCGGACACTGTCCAGCTTGGAGAGAGAGCGGTATCATGCAAGACGACACTGCTTATGGTGGAGTGTGAATGGCAAGCGTCTTCATGGACGTCGCGATCTGAACCCGGCGTCACCTATTCTTCTGCTATCCTTGGATATCCCGGAATCCCCGCGAGTTGGCAAATGGCGCTGAATCGATGATAGTGTAACTGTTGTTGCGTACGGGGCAGCTCATCTAATTGCGCGTTTATTTCGAGCATTGGTGACCCGGGAACGTCCCGAACCATTACGACAGTTGAGTATGCCTTCGCTGAACCACCGGTTCCAACAATGGACAACGACCCTACCGCTTCGACCAACATGCCAGCTGATCCAGGAGAGGTTAAACGAGGCTAAACGGGTTAAAGGAAGCTAAACGGCTAAAAGAGGCCGGTTGGTCTGTTCGAACAACCTGCCTCTTTTAACTCTATGATGTGATTTCTCTTCTAACAACTCTATCTAACAACTGTTCGTAACGCCGTCGAGCACTTTTAAAACCATCTATCGTTACAGTGTTGTGTATCCAAGCCGCCAGCCGTGGTTGTAAAAGCTCATTACTCGCCGTACCTGCAGTTTTACATTCTACCAACTGCATGTTTCAGTCGCCTGTTGTATCGTGCCCATGGAGGTAAGAAAATACTTCCTACCTCCACGATCGCGCCGCATTGCTGATTGCGGCTGCAAGTTTAAACATTTTTCTAACCGCATTTGCACGTCACTTTTCTTGTGCACTTTACTTGTGGCTCAATTTTTTCTGGGTGTATATATTTTTTTGCAACAGAGTATGTATATGTATTTGATTTTTTTCCCGTTTGCTTTATTATTATTTATGTATTTTTTGATAAATATATAATAAGCAAAATTTGAAATTTTATTGAAATATTTTTTATTTTGTTGATAAAAAATTATCATTTTGATTTAGAAAAAAATTAGCACTTCAAATATTTTCATGTCATGCATTTGAGCCACATGAAATTTGAGTTTGAGATCATTGCTTTACATAACATATACAGAGGGCGTTTACGCATCTTTAGAATGATTTCAATACAGAATTTTTAAAAAAAGCAAATGTTTTAGAAGAAAAATTTCTGGCAACAGCTTATTATTTGCAATGAAAGACATCGCCTGCTATTTTTAAATTTATTCATCTTTCAGAAGGTTGCATTAAACAAGCTGCGTATTGAAGGATGTGTTTTTCCATGTTCCAAAAAGAATATTCCTATAATATAAATCAAAAGTGTTGTAAAATGCATGGTGTTAAAATTTCGAAGGTCAAAATAAGCAAAGTTATGAATCGGAAAATGAAAATCCTCCAATTTTTACTTTTACATGGAAAAAAGACTCCAAACGCTTACCTGAAAAAGGAACGTACTGTTTTTAATATTCCGAAAGGGAAAGTTCGTCGAATTAGAAATCAGATTCAAAGTCTTTCAGTACATTTGTATTAACAATAAATAAAATAATAAGCCAAGATTTACAAATTGAAAAATCTCAAAACAAAATATTTTAATTATTAATTAAACGGCCCAAAATCGTTCTAAAAATGTATAAACATCCTCTGGAGCGTTAAAAAGATCTTTATTAATTTGTTTAAGAATTTTAGAATGATTTAATCTGAAAGATAAATTAAAAACCTATTTCCCTGAATGACAGCATTTGAAAAGTAATTAAGCGCGAGGCAGCATGGAAGAAAAATTTAACATCTTACGCCTCGCATCGTGGGAATATTTTTAAGACGAGAGGATGATATATGGATGGTAGGGTAACATAACGTAGTGTAACATGTGAGTGAAATGCAACGATCCAAAAACTTTGGAAAGAATCCGCTAGGAATGTTCTTAGTATCAAAACAACGCAACTTCAAAGAATGTTTTAAAATAATGAATAAAAAGCAATTGATCGAATGATCTAGATTTTTATTTCTCATTATCAACACCTTATTGCTTCAGTGCTCATTCGTCTAGTTCTCAGATTACTGTCACATCCGCTTTAATATCATTAGATGTTGAGATTTTTTTTAAATTGACTTGAGAAACTTGTAATATCAAGCATTTATCCTTCAAATATTTCTATTGTAAAGTCCTGCATAAGTAAAACATAATATTAAGTTAATAAACGTTAAATTTGCTTTTAATGTTTGAATCGTTTATCTTTTGTAAATGCGAATAAGCATAAATACTGTTTAACTCACATTTGTTTTTGGACACTTGTGTTTTTCAGTTTTATTTGAAGATACTAGTTACTAAATATTAGCGAAGTGACTTTATTTTTCTTCTGCATATGCTATTTTTCATCTTTTTTAAAACCTTCTTGTTCTGGAAAAACGTTTTTCAATACAGTTTTGGTAAAATAAGTAATTCATAAAAAAATTTCTGAAAACGAACTCAGCATTCACACATTTTGAACGAACAGTTTATGTTTAATATAAGCACGCAAATAACAAGACATTCAATATTTCATCGGACATTCTATAACTAAAATTATTCTTTTCACACGCTTAGTATGGATTCAACTAATTTTTTTCGTCTAAGAATGCTCTTTTTTTTTTCATTTCTCCGTAAGAATTGCTTTTAGTAAAGCTTTCGAAGAACTCATGTTTCCATGTTCTTTTCTCCAATCCACTCCATGCATGTTCCATTAGTTAAATTCGGTGAATAGGAGTACTGATTATTTTGAGACAGTCATATGATAACCACAAGCGAACATTTAGGGCTGTATGCTTAAGATTGTTATCCTGATAAAACTTTAACGTATTTTGCATTCCAAATTTTCTTACCCATTCTTCTTTTTCAAATTTACCTACGCTTTCATGTTTTTCAGGTTTCATTTATAGACTTACACGTGATTTTTTACCTCATAAGCAGCAAAACTTTCCCAAACCATTAAGTTTCGATCACCGTGCTTAACGCAATAGAGTAATACACAGTAGAGTTTTCATACCCAAGCTTTTATTCGGGTTTCCTCCCCTTATAATTCGTCCATCGGGAACAAATATATTAAGTTTTGACTCATTTCAAGACATAAAATTGTTCCGATATGACAAATATTTGCTTTCTGTGAATTTTGCGAACACTAGCTGCATTTTCCTTGTTTTGTTGTTGAGAAAGAATTTCCGTCGTGCTGATCACCAATAGTATCCATTTACTCTAATGACTCTGCTAACAGTTTCGGGGTTAACTTTTATTGAAAAATATTCTTCTAAATCCTCTGCAAGTTTTACAGCACTGATTTTTGGTTTTGGGTTTCATTTCTTTATAAGAGAAATCTGCAGTTTCTTCTTTCTCTTTTGGATTATGCTACAGACAGCAGTGCATTTTGAACAATTCCGAAGTAGTTCCCATAGTTTTAATAACGTATAGAAAAGTTAAACTCTTTACATCAAGAGTGTTTTGAATATTTTGAATAATTTTAATACCTTTAAAATGAATTTACACTGAAAAAATGATAATTTCTAACAGAATTTGTCATTAATCCGTAGCGTCTTGCCATGTTCACCTCAGATGTAAATAAATCTGTTAGTATGTTCTACTAAACAAGTAATAATTTCTAAATACAGACAATAATTCTCGTGCCGTATTTTTGCATACGTTTTCAGGTTTTCATTAAGAATATTTAAACTTTAAATATTTATAAATATTATTTTCAATAAAAATT
>KL822500.1:0-13235 GCA_000611955.2 Stegodyphus mimosarum
CCCCCCCCCGTTTCACACTACTGACATCAGAATCTGTATCCTGTTTGCATTTCTTACCTTTCTTTGTTTCACTAATGCCCTATTGTGCCTTTGTTCAATAAAAAAAGGCTTTCTAAACATAGACATACACCCATTAACGGATTAGGGTTATGCTATTTGAATAAAGCAAGGCACATGATGTCTATCTGCCTAAGAGGGATGCTTTCGTGGATGGATTTCTATGAGAAAACTGGCTTCTATTCCCGTTACACATAGAGAAATCCATGAAAGCCGATCATGCAGCTGGCTCTTTTGCTCGAGATCAAATCCATGTTGAGCTCCATCATTCAGCGGTCGTAATTAATTGCTATTGATAGGGCGGATGAATTATGTAAAACGATACAAAAGATTTATTTAAAATTGCTTCAATTCACTTTTTAAAGTGATTAGGTTATTTCGGATCAGGAGAGGGAAAAATGAGTAGTATCCTAGCCGGCACGCGAACTCCGGACCTTCTGATTGCTAGTTGGACGTGCTGTCAGATTACATCACTAAGGCATACGGTAAACTGGAAGAAAATCCCTTACATTCTTCCCACTTAAAGTACGACAATGGAGGTTGGGATCCAATCGTCCCTAGGGGTAATGAATTATTATCCACCAACCTTTAGTTCGGCTGCCTCTGAATTCAGAATTTAAGTCGGGAAACATGAAAAATTAGAAATGCCTTCGCCGGGATTTGAACTTCGGACTTCCCGACTGCTAACCGGACTTTTCCGATTATATCACAAATAAGAGAGAACTACCTTATGATTTAAAGGAAAACTCTTTCTTTACCTTGGATATACATGTACAATCCATAAAAGGTCTCTTAGCAGAATATTAAAACAAATATTTTTATACAAAATATTAATTACAATCCAGAAAATTCTTCCAGAACGAGTAAACAATCATTTTAATAGCAGTTTTTAAAAAACATTCACTGTAATGTCCCTTCATACTTTAAATTTTATTACAATTTACAAACGAAGGCTTGATTAATTGAAATATACAGAGGAAAAAATGCATTTTATTTTTAATACAATCCTGGCAATGCATGACCATTAATATTGACGATGAGCAATGGTTAAATAATGAGACTACAAATATGAAGGCCAACCCTAACGTTTTAAAGATTGCCTTTTATAAATGAAGATTATATTTACACTCCATCATGCGATGGGGTCCTGATACCGTAATTACATCATCTGGAAACAAGAACTCATCACGAAACACCGGAAAAAATCGTTTTTCTACTACTTTAATTATAGAGTTTCTTCAGTTGTTGCTCACGATCATCACGAAACCTAATTACGAGATTCTGATGACTGAAGTGGCAACAAATGAATGCACTCGAGTACTCGGGAGAAGAAAAATGAAAAATATGCAGCACGAGCTTAACATGCATGCATGGAATGTGCTTTGGAATGAAAGAAACAAAAGCTCTCAGTAGAAATTCAGATTACCTATAGAATATTTCGCATATGTAATTTCCTTTTAAATTTTATTTGAATAGAAATGTCTTTAGAGGATTTTTTTTTTTAAATTTTTGCCCCTTTTCACGCGACATTACTATGCATACACCTTACTTGTAGTATTATCTGATGCTGGTTTTTTGCGAGACATCAAGTACGTATATTATTTTCCACGTGGCTTCAGCCAGTTTTCAAAGCATTCCTCTTCGGCAATTAGTAAAATCCTGAACCCTGAGTTAGGCACTTATGTTTGTGATGCATAATGAGGCGCGTGGCTATTAAAATGTATCGAGAATAAGGAAAATCATTTTTCTACTACTACTGCAACAAGCACCAACAATTAATTTGCAGCTACTGACAGCCCTCCTCCGAAAATCAACACATAGTGTTGCAAAACTTGCGACAAATATCACTGGAGGATACTTTTCACCCATGGGCTTAATTTAAGGTTAATTTATCTAGAATATTCTTTATGTATAATGGCTTATGGAGACATCTGGAAATAACAAACGCACTTGTTAGTAATTGGAGTGTAAATACATTTATTGGTTATATACTTAATTGATATAAATTAAAAAGCAAATAATTTATAATATTTCTTAGTGATTCATTTTATTAGCATCCGTAGGGAGTTAGATTGCTTTGAATACAACAAAGCATACGGGGATGTTTGTCTACATAGATGTCTTTGGGAAGGACTTCTTAAGGGAAACTGGCTCATATTCACATTTCACATGGGGGAAGACTTGGAAAACTAAATCATGCAGCCAACCTGTTTGCCTGGGACCGAGCCCGGGTCTTCCCACTGGTGTGCCACATTTGTAGCGGTATGATAATGATTAAAGAAAGATGTTTTTGACGTCATATTTCACGTACCTAGCGCGGAATCGTGGTATTTTAGTTGTTTATTTTATACCGAAAGAGAAGTAATGTCAAAACAGGAACATTTTAAACTTATTTAAGAATGTGGATTTTTCAATTCAGTGAATATTTTCCGTTTCCTAGCAAAAATGAAAGAAAAATTTATTGTTTAGTGAAGTTTTTATTTGTTAATTACAAACTACGAACAATTTCTTTAAAAGTTTGATTTTTCAAAAACTTTTTCCTGGAAAAGCGGGACAATTTAGAAACCATTTCTAAGCTGCCATGATGTCTCCATCATGTTCAAATAGGATTTACCTTAGTTTGCAACAATGAGCCAACGAAATATTTTCCCCAACCAAGTTGTACAAATGAACGAGTGTTTCTGGATGTGGGAATAAATCAATTACTGAAATACGAGTCTGGAAAACTAAGAGTTGGAATAATACTTAATGATTTAAAATAGAAACATCAAACTACAGCTTTTCAATTCTAATTTTTTGATGCGAAGAGCTTTGTTTGAGATCCGTGAGACAATAAATAAAATATTGTAGGTAAGCGGTGTTTTAAAATTGAATCTTTATTAAAAATCAGATGAATCTTAATTTTTTACCAGTCCGAAACCTCATCTTAAAAAGTGCTGGAATCGATTAGTTGACTAGTTATGAGATTCTTTCGTGGCTAGTCGTGGGATGAATTATGAGATTCTTTCTTTCAGTTAAATTCTTTTTTTCTATTTTATTTAGGTGCTTAATACCTTACAGATATTTACCAAAACATTATAAATAATAATAAAAAAAAATCGGAAAGGTTTCAGATTTTAACTGTTACCCAAAAGGGCTTGTTAAGGTTTTTTACACTCGTTTCGTTACTAAGATGGCGGTACAAAACCTTTTTCGTCCTTTTGTCAAGTTTTGTATGTTTATTCTAATTATTAAATATCACATTCTTGACGCTTATGCGACATAAAATTTTATTCAATAGCAAAATCACAAAATATTTAAAAACAGCATAGCTTTAGAATTTCCTATAGACAGTCTGGCGCTCTGGAGATAAAAATATTTTATTACGTACAGTGTTTCCCACTGTTTTCTTTGAAATCGTTGAGTTTGTTAATCAAAAATTCATGAAATTTTTAAAAGATATGAAATAAACAATAAAACTAAAGTATTGAAGGACTATTTGTAAGCCTTCATGAAAGACTTTCTAAAAGGTAAAAGCTCGTATTCACTTGCATATGAGAAAAATCGCGAAAATCGATCATGCAACCAGGCCGTTCGCTTGAATTGGAAGCGAGGACCAATTATCAGTATTCAACTGCTCGGCCAGTGGTGTGACGGATTCTGAAAATTCTCGAACCCTTTATATAAGAGAGGAATCTGAAAAAAATCTTTACTTATTGTCCAAGTCTTTAATTAAAAAAAAATTTAAACTGGGTTTAACGAGAAACAGACTTATAAATCCTGTTTTGGAAAACACACTTTTATTTATTTAAAAAAATACACGCAAAATTTAGGAAGAGAATTACATATTTAAAATCTGTTCAGGTTCATTTTTTTCAGTATAATTTGAAATAAATAATTGAGTGACAAACTCAATTTTTTTTATTTTTCTCCGAAATGCTTTCAATCGGTAAGGCTGGGGGAATTAATTTCGAAGTTGAAAACGGTTATTACTAAACATGAAATGTTGAATTCTTTCTAGAAAATTAGAAATACGTCTTCTGGGGCAGCTGAGAGGAGATACTGATGATACAGATGCGCTGAAATGGCATCTAATAAGCTCTTGTGCTATGTGTGGATAAAACTAATCTTACCAAAGTTTGAATGAAAAGCTTTACCAGTTTTTTAAATTAAGATAGATTCAAAAAATTCAAGTTAAAAAAAAAAGTTGAAAGCTTTTGGATTTTATATTATGCCCAAAGGAGCGGGTTTTTTTTAAAATTAAATATCATGTTCTTCGCACTTAAACCGTAAAATTTAATTCAATAGCAATATCGCAAAATATTTAAAAAGAATATATCTTTAGAATTTCCAATACACAGTCTCGCGCGCTGGAGATAATTTTTCTTTCCAGTATAGTGTTACCGTTGCCCGCTTTGAAATCCTTGAGTTTGTTAATAAAAAGTTCGTTAAAGTTTTACAAAATATGAAATTGTTAATAAAACAAATTCCAAATTAGAGCTTCCAGATACCCATATCCAAATGGTATATCCTGATATTATTCACGTTATTCAAAATTGGATGGCTCTAGGTACCGTTGTTTTATCACAGTAACTTATATACATTCAGGAAGATTTTCATTGTTTAATTTCTTTAAATATGATGCAGGACTCTAATATTTGATGGCAACAATTTGAAAAGTGAATCAACGTTTATGTTGAATCAATGCAAAATGCCAAAAAGAAATTAATAGCCCTTCTGGGGAAATGGCCCCTTTGGGCTAAAAATGTGTTAAAATTTTGAATCTTTTATTCATGGAATTCAAGGATTTGAAAATCCCAGCTCTAATTTTTATTGTCAAGGGCAGTCGAATACGATCTACTTGTTGTAACACTAAATTCTGAAAAAGGAATCGAATATCCCATCCCTAATATTTATTCTAAAATGCAATCGAATGAGATCTGCTTTTTGTAAAACGGAATTCTAAAGTAGAATTTGAATATCCTTGCTAAAAATATTATTAAATAATTGCTAGTAAAATTATTATTATTCATCTTAAAAGTATTATTAAAGAAATTTGTACCCTATGCTAAAACTATTAGTACAGAAATTTGGAGAAGGAATTCTTTAAAACAGATGCAGACTTAAAATTTCTTTCCAAAACAATCAGCTGTTACAAAAGTTAAATCTCTAAAAGGGGTTTTAAATTTTAAGTATCAACATTTTAAAATTCAGTTAAAAATCTTTGAACGATATTTAATTTCCTGTACAATGTTATCAGTATTATATTACGGTAAGCACATGATTTTAAGGATCGTTAGATGTTACGCATGTGAATTAAAAGCTTAAGTATTTATATAATTAATTCACTGCTCTTTTATATAATTCTGTGAATTTATTTGAGTATCGGTACGGAGTAAAATTAAATATCAGTACGTTTTATATAATATTTCTTCTAAATGGGAATCTAAATGTATAAACAAATCTTTTTTATTCACTTAAAATCTCCTTTAACACTAACAGTAAAAATATATAGGTCATTTCAATCTTCGATTTAGAAATTTAATTTACTGAATCGCAACGTAAATTTTAAGTGTAGATTTCTGCATTCGAACACTAGAAAATAATCCCATTATTTGTCGTTTCACCTAGCAAATTTAAAATCCAAGTAAATATGAAGCAAAAATTTCTAATTACATCATAGTTTTGAAGGTATAAATCGAATATTAAATATTTATTGTTACGCTGTTTTGTAACTTTATTTCCAGTCTAAAATTTTGGAGTTAAAAATGTCTGCAATGTGGCCATCCCATTTCTCGCTTCCTATTTATTACCTTACTCTACCGCAATATTAATCAACCTCGTCTACTGGTAAATTACCAATCCTGAGAGATAATGCCGATCTTGTGGAAGGAAATCTTGTTTTTACTTCTTATGTGATAGTATATATTTCACACCAATGTGTCACAAATTGAAGGATTCAAACAATATTAGTATTTCATTGCAGTTTTAAGCTTTAGTTGTATTTTAATGACAAATTTATTTGTTATAATTTATAATACGTCCAACTGATAATTTTAATAAATATTTACACTATTAGATAATTTTCATAACATTTACAGCATTTCATAAATATTTATATCATTTACACCATAACAAAAGGTTTTTCTTATTGTTCGCTTAGTTACAGAATCATCGTTTGCAAGTCATCTAGCAATAAGTTTGCTATACTTATACAATACTAATTTTTCCCCACTTACACTTAGAATAAGCTGACTTTATAAGAAATAAAAAAAGAGAGCAGATTTCCTCTGAGAAAAAATTAACATTAAAAAAAAATTTCATGTTGAATGTATGTGAACTTAAATTTATTGATATAAAATTTCTGTTATTATTTTTTATTTTATTTTCAACATCGTGTGTGGCAACAACGAACAAAAAATATTATGGTTTGTGTCTGTCGTATGTCGTTTTAAAATTCCCAAACTTTAATTAACTTTTCGGAGCGAAAAAACGTCTTGCGTAGACTTTCAAAACTCCGCCCACTTAAGAAGCCGATTGGAATGTCGCGTGCTTGGCCTATCTGGAATCGTGATAGCAGAGAGCATTTCATTTGGTATTATCTCTGGCATCGAATTGCAAACGTCATCTGCTATAGATGTTCGCTCTATGTCTCAGCTGTCTTTGGTTCTTCGAAAGCGAACATTAAATCTTCCAAACCTTTTACGTAAGGTCAAATGTCTTGATGTCTTTCCACAGGACCCAATTTTGATTGATTTAATAAGCATTTTTCAGACAGTGTTGAAAAATAATGATCACATACAGTCTAAGGGATTGAATTTCTGTCAGTAAGCGAAATCAGCAATATTTTTCTTTATTACTTTCTTCGAGTAGAAGAAACGTGACATTACTAGAAAACACATTCATTTCTTTCATGAAAAAACCGCGAATTTCAGGTCTGAGATACACCAATAACTGATAAAAGTAACAAATATTAAATATTCCCTAATTTTCCAAATATTTCTTAAACGGTTTTTTCATGAAGGCTTAAGGTTCTGCAAAGAGAGATTTATCGTTTCACTACAGTACTTAACGGAGCTTAAATTAAAAAGGTTTAAAAATTATTCGAAATTATTAATTTTGCTAAAAGTTTGAATTTTTCATGTACATTTTTACCACCTCGAGGTGATGTTATTGTTTTTCAGTTTTGATAAAATCGAGTGTGATATAAACAGACGATTTTGCCAGTTGATACTGAATAAGATCTCTATTTATCTTCGAAATTACAAGGAAGCAATTCTGCAGGTAATTTTTGGGAACATTTTTCAACAACTGTTATTTTGCATCATGAATGTCATAAATGAAATAAGTTTCTAAAATATTAAAAAAAGTCTGATGTGTACACCACTTGACATCCTTGTACAGAATATTAAATTAAACTTATTGGATTGAACTAAATCTACTTCGTCGATGGCGCATAAATCACAATACAAGAAATGCACTCTTTAAAAATTCACTATATTTGTTTACCATAGCCACACTGTGGAGCTAGGTTCACTTAAAAGCGTTACATCTCATTCATTTTATAACTCAGAATGCATAAAAATTATGTATATCATCTGAAGAATTATCTAATCGTTGCCATATGTTCTATTCAAATACTATGGTAAATCTAAAATGGTGTATAAAAGAAATTAAACAAACAAACAAAAAAAAGGGGGGAAGAAAGAAACAGTTTTACACAGACGATTCAGCATTTCTCATTCAATTAATTCAAATCTCACTTCGCGATAAGGCAAAAATACATAAAACCTCAAGATATCTACATTAAAAATTACAAAGTAAATCTTAAACACTTATCTCCTCCAATAAATTCCAGAATGGATAAAGTATGATTTAACTCGCAATAATAAAACAAGGCGTTATCTTTGTTGTTGCGAAGCTTAGTTTCTCTAGATTGGCAACAAATCCACTATTCTGCTAAGTTTCAAATGTAAACAAATATGGCTGCCATGGGAAAATGATTAGGTTTAGCCGCACTTTTAAATTGTTGATAATTCTACAAATCCTGCATGCAGTTTTACTAAAGGCATAAAAACCTTAACCGAAAAATGAGAACAACATAATTCAATCGTTTTTAAAGCAAAGTATGCACAATTTACCAACATATAAGAATAAAAAACTGAGCCGAGTAACAGAGTATATATATATATTGGTGCGGCCGATTGCAACCAAAATAGGAGGTGCACATCCGCATGTTATAGCAGTCTTGTGTACAAAATTTCAACGTTCTGAGGCTACTCGTTTTTGAGTTATGCAAGATACATACATACATACATACATACATACATACATACATACATACGTACGTACGTACGTACGCACAGACGCCACGAAAAAATCTCTTCAGAATCTATTTTAAATCAGTTTTATAATTTGCGGGGCCTTACGTTCAGATATTAAGCAAAAACATTATTAAATTGCATTCGATAACGGTCGAAATGGATATTTTCTTTGAAATATGATACCCGAAATTTTTCTCGATTACAATACTTCTTTTTTACTTTGTACAAGGAAGTAAAAATGACGAGTGCGAGAGAAAAAATGACGACTGCGACTTTTTGTCTATAACATCGTCTGCGTTCAAAACAAAATCCTATGTTTAGGATAAAGTTTGCAGTAGCATATATAAATAGTAAGATTCTTTCTAAAATTCCTTTTTCAAACTGTAGCAATTTTTTGAATATTTTGATGTTTTTAATTTTCGTTCAGAAATGAAATGCAGAAACAAACACCGGAGCTTTTAAAGTCAGAATTCTATTTGAATATTATTCAACAATGAAGATTTAGTTTTATGGTTAGGAACATTAGCAATTATTTTCCTTTTGAGAAGCGAAATAAAATACTTATACAATTTCTTACGCTTTTAAATTTTTTATGTATTTTAATTCTTTTAAAATGTTTAGTAATTAAGTTTTCTTCGTGATATTATTTCTTCGTGATTCGTGATATTTGAAGTTTACAAATTGCAATTTTCTTCCCATTTAACTTTTGACCTTAAAACTTTTCCGTTTCCAGGATGAGAAAATTTCACCTATGGTTACAATACAGTTTAAAAACGGTTTGGGGGTTTTTAAGTTTACCAGTTATGAACTACTAAACGTAAATCAAAATTAAGTCACATTATTGAATTTTATAGAAAAGTAGTTGCTGTTTTAAATAAAACTCTATACTTGTATAATTGGCACAACATCTCATTTCATTACACAAATATTCTCTGCTTCTAGCAGTTTCACATATATGAAAGTCGTACATTAGTACCTTGCTTTTGGTATACACAAAAGAAATTTGAATAAGAGGACATTTCGCTTTTATGAGGACGGAGGAGGTGATAAGCAGAATTAAGATTCCTCTTTCATGTTATGCGATAACTGAAAAAAAAAAAAAAAATTGAGTTTAATTGCGAAAGATCACGCAGGTTCTGAGCGCTTGTGAACTTTGTTACGAAAAAAATTGCTATCCGACATGCTTTTTTCTAGTTTTATACATCGGTCAAAGCAAGCCAGCAACTTCGACTTTTGACAGTAGAGCAACAAAATACAGAAATTGTAAACGTAGTCATGTGAAAGTAAACGATGATAATAATATATTAAGGAAGGAATAATCTTGATTTTGCTACCGATAACATTCTTTAAAGCTTTTTGAGCTTTCCAGTATGCTCGCAATCTCAAAATTAAAGAATAAAGAGAAAAAATAGGCTCCCTAAATTAATGTTGCAACCAGTGCCCAATGCTGTAATTATTTATGTTAATTAAATATAATTGAACACAAAACTGCATTTTCGCGCATTCGTTACCGCCGGAAATATGCAAATTAAGTGACTGAAATATGCAAATCCGTTGCCACCATATTAGACAATATGGTGCGCAACGGACGCATATTAAAATTTCGGTCTGTAGTGTTGTTCACAGTGAATGCGGTTTCTAAGAGTAATCAGTATTCACTAGTTAGAGTTCAAAGGCATCCTTTAATTCAAGGTCAAAAGTGGTGAATAATGAGAAGAATCGAGAAAAGTCAAACATAAATGAAGGTCGCCCAAGATCTGAATATCCCTCAAAGCGTCATATCAAGAATTTGGAGAAGTTTTTTAAGCACTGGATCAGTTAATAGATAGCCTGATCAAGGATGACCAAGAGCTACGCACCAGAAAACAGTTTTCTGTTGTTGTTGGCTCAAAGAAACCGTGAAACGATCCCAAGGGGGGGGGACAACGATTTTAGACTTTCAGGCTGCCACAGGAACTCGAATTAACCATTTTACTGCTGCACGAAGGCTTAACGAGGTTAGACTGTATGCGAGAAAACCAATGATTTGTATCCCACTCACTAAAACTTCAAGAAGAGCCCGTTTAGACTGATGCCGTCGTCATGTTCAATGGCGCCAAGACAACTGGGCCCCAGTACTTTTTATTAAAGAGTCCAGGTATAGTCTGAACAGTGATTCTAGACATGTTTTGACCTGGAGAGAGAAGGAACTATGCAACTTGCCTTCCCTTGTCCTTGAAATATCTCGTTTCCGCGACCATGATTTAATGGTTTGGTGAGGAATCGTGACCAATGGCCGTACCGAGCTGCATATCTTTCAAGGAGGTTCTATAACAGCTCGGATATGTGGACGAGGTATTGGAACCCCAAGTTAGCTTGTTTAAGGGTGCTGTTGGTCCAAAGATTTTGATAATGGATGACAATGCTCAGCCTCATCGCGCACATGTGGTGCCAGAATACTTGCAAACAGAAGAAAGATATCACTCGAATGGACCGCGGCCAAATTATTTCAATGATTTCATTGTCGGGCCTTTTCCCATATAATAATTTGACAATGTAGATCTTCCTTAAGATAAAACCTGTTAACTCGTTAAAATTAATTTGATATTTACTGAATAATTCTGATTCGAGTCTTGCGCGGTCTTTTACAACTGGAAATGCTTTCAATAGCGAATTTTTAAAATTCTCCCATGTATAGGTTTCGGATTTTGTATCCCCCAACAAATTCTTGCCAATATTCTTGTACCAGCTGAGGGCTTGACCTTTTAAATTCGTCGTCGCGATGATTATTTTCTGTGGCTGGTTCACAGGATATAACTTAAAATGTAGATCTAGCTGTTCCAGGAAGGTCATTGCGGATCCTTTGCCATCGAATGTTGCTGCTGGCTTCATCGCCGCTCTCATGGTTTCTAAAATGAATCCAAATCCATCCATCGGGTTGGGTTGTGCTTGAGGGAACTGAAAGGTTGGAGGGGTCAACGAGAATTCTTCCGTACCCAACGGCGTAGTTCGTTAAGAAAAATTTCGGGCGCCAATTGTAGGGTTCAACTCCTTAAATCTATAGTTCTAACTCCGAACCCCACGAACACTTCACTTAACAAGCGAATAATCGCTTAAGTGTGAACAGAACACGTGAGACTTGAGAAGGGTTTAAAACCCTTTATTATTCAATATATTTACAATCAGTTCCGGCTTGGAACTTTACAATAAAGCCGCCACTCAGGCTTGAACTTAAATACTAATAAATGGAACTAAAACTAGCTTAACTAAAGCTCTTAAATAATATAGCCGAAGCTATCAGAATCTAACTAGTTGGCCCCTAAGTATTATTTAAATCAGCGAAGCCTAGCAACGGCCTAAGATATGGACGAGCGTAGTAATAGCTAACAGAGATGTGATATCATTCGAAACCTAAAACCTGGCAAATTATGAGATCTCAGGAATATTACCATTAGATTTAGGTTTCCATTAGAATTTGCACTTTTTTTTTGTATTGTTACATTAGAGGTATAATTTCGTTTGCTTTTCAAATTAAACTTTACCAAGCTTAAATAACTGAGCAATTTAAAAGCAAGGATCATGTATGTTTAATTTATTTTTAATCAGGGTAGAATAGTAGAAAGGTGAATTTTTATTTTATTAGCACATTAATATCTTGAAGGAGTGTCGCTGTTTTCATTTAATGAATAAAATATCATCTATCTTAACTGAAGATCAGAAATAAGAGAAGTTCTGTCATTCAAAGAGATATAAGATCTATCAAATGTCTTCCATTTTCTAAATGTGCTTTCCTCATCGGCGTAACAAAGTGAAGCCTTCAGAAATAATTTTATTTCTTAAAGCTTTGTCCAGTACATGTATCTTTAACACAATGGTTATATTTCGTTTCTAATATCATACATTGTATGTCGATTGCAATATTTCTAGCATTGCTTCTAGTGCACATTGTCTGCATCCACGATAAAATTTAATGTTGGCAGTGACGTTTTGCAGCACTAAACAGAGACAATCACTTCTCTATAATCTTTTTTTTTATCCTCTTTCATACAATTATGTATTTTTTAATCTTTCGATACTCTTCTTTTATACCATCGTATGCTCGATAAAAAAAAAGTGCAAATTCTGCAGATTTCAAAATCAACAATTTCTTAAAATTAAGTTCGATAACTGGCACTAAAGCTAAGTTTTAATTATTAGCAAGAGGTGATTAATTTTATTTACGAAGAGATGCAACATACTGCATTTTTTTCGAGAGTGATTTATTATATATATCAAACATAGACTCTATTACTCACCCGAATTTAAAAATTTCTTCACTTACATTTTGCGATGACAGGCCACTAAGCCACAAGACTATTGTGAAAATTCAGTGGATAACTGCTTTTATGTAGTGCTAAATTTGTTTCCACATAACCTTGTTTAACATTCAAACTAATCATCATAGAATATGTATCATTAGTCCAAAGGGGCTTTGTCCCTGAAGGACTATTGTTTTCGTTTTGCGATTTTGCGTCGGAAACATTAAAAGTCTGAATCACTTTTCCAACTGTTGTCACCAAATATTGCAGCCCTGTATTATATTTAAAGAAATTAAATAATGAAGAATGTGCATAAATGCGTGGATGTTTCTCGCATTCTGATAAAACGACGGTACCTAGAGCCATCGAATTTTGAATGACGTAATCCTACTGCGAATAAATGCATCTGGAAGCCGAAATTTGAAATTTGGTTTATTATCTATTTCATATTTTGTAAATCTTTAACGAATTTTACAATAACAAACTCAATCGATTTAAAAGCAAGCAATGGCAACACTCTACGCGGGGAAAAAAACTTTTTATCTAAAGCGCGCGGAACTGTGTATCGGGAATTCTAAAGATAGACTCATTTTAAAAT
>KK121761.1:9688-77295 GCA_000611955.2 Stegodyphus mimosarum
AACGCTTAATGACCAATTTGCATTCATAATAGAAAAAAAAAAGTTTTTAAACGGATATTATGCTCGAAATGCGATGGAAAATTATGTTTTTTCTTTATTCTTCGTGAAACAACGAAACCTATTATTTAACACGCTTCATAGAAGAGTGGTGTGAGCTACAGTTTTTCTTTACATTAGTTTTTTGATGTATTATAAGATTTAATAACTGACAGAATTCTCGTTTTGTTTGGAGGGGAACTGCAAAACCTACTAATAAACGTATGTTATTCAAAAAACAATATTTCTAGGAAAAAAATTGAAAAAACATTTCTGAATTTCGCCTTTTAGCTGAACGCAAATATTATCAGATCCAGAAGCCTTCATATAAGGTGTTTGAAAAAAAAGGCTAAAGGCTTCATTTCTTTATAAATTGACACTAGACATGCCTCCAGTTTCAAATTTTTAGTCCAAAGGGGCGTTAGCCCTGAAGGGCTATTAGTCTCGAAAGAGCCTTTTGCATCGAATCACTAAAAGCTTTGAATCATTTTTCAAATTATTGCCACCAAATATTGTCGTTCCACATGTGCTTATACACTTGGCCACCCAAATTGCAACACCAAGAAAGCCAAGAGATATCACAACAAAATTTATTTAGTAGATAACATGTTGACCAAGTATCAAATGACTAAATTTATAGACTTCTGTGAAGTGGGGTTTCTTCCAGAATCAGTAGCCAGGGTAGCCGCCATTGTTGGAGATCATCGCTGCCACACGCCTCGGCACTGATTCAAAGAGACTTTGGATGTGTTCTTGGGGTACAGCAGACCGAGCAGCTTCCACACGTTGCCAAAGTTGATCTGGTGTGGCAGCTTAGGATGTAATCTGGGTTAATCGTTCAGCAACCATGGACCACATGTTTTCTATCCGCGAAAGATCCGGAGAGCGAGCCGGCCAGGGAAGCAATTCAATCTGGCGATTGACGAAGAACCCTTGGACAATGCGTGCACGTGTGGTCGCGCATTATCCTGTTGAAATATGGCTGTGGGCAAGCCCCGAAGGTAAGGAAGGACAACAGATTCCAACACCTCGGAGATGTAGCGCTGGCTGTTTGAAGTACCGGCAGTGCGTACTAGAGGAGTGCGAGAGTGATATCCAATACCGCCCCATATCATAATATCCGATGCAGGACCAGTGGGGCGGTGCATAACGCAGCTGTTCAGCATCCTCTCTTCACGGGGTTTCCCGACTCGAATCCGACCATCGTGGTGTTTGTTGCAGACAGAGGCATGACTCGTCAGTAAAGACAATTTCATTCCACTCTATCGTCCACATCCTTCCTTCATTGCACCACTGGCGGCGGATGCGTCTGTGGTTGTGCGTCAAGGGTAGACAAAGCAACGGACATCTTGCGTATAGACCACTTTGCTGTAACCGGCGTCGAATGATACGTGCAGACACTGGATGATGGGTTACAGACTGAATGTGCTGTGCTATGGTTCGTGATGTGACTGAGCGATCCGTCACTGCCATGCGCACAATGTTCCTGTCGTCACGTGAAGTGGTGCACTCAGGTGGATGCGATCGCACACGTCGGTCCGTCGTACCCTCCTGCATCCAACGGTCACATATCCGCATTACAGTTGTTTGGTTTTGTCCAACACGACTACCGATTTCCCTGAAAGATAATCCAGATTCTCGGTAGGCCACTATCCTTTCTCTGTCGAACTCGGATACTTGATCAAACGATGATCGCTGTTTACTACGAGGCATAATTGATTGCTTTTTTTTTTGTTGAAAAAAAGCCACAAGAAAAACACAATTGCCGAACTTGAAATCGTCGAAAACTCTAAGCCTTAAATAGCGCTTTGAAGTGGCGCCCATGATGTGCGTCTGCGCTGAAATTCTAATCATTTGCATATGTCACCTCCGCTAATGCATGTTGTAAATTTCATGTTATTTGCATGCTTTCTTCAGGGTGTTGTATTTACGGTGGCCAGCAGTGTATACAGCGAAGAGAAAACACCTTTTTTATAATCACATAGCGTACAAGAAACACTTATACGTGAACAAGTGATGTAATTCTTATGTTACATTTATAATTTTATAATAAGTGTATTACTACTGCACTAGATACCCTTAAGCAATAAGACGCGCTGGGTTTGCACCTTTGGCAATGAGTGAAGAAGTTTTTAGAAATTCTGAATCATTGCATTTTGCGTCAAAACACTTAAATGCGTTGTATCACTTTTCACATTTTCATTTAAAGAAATTAAATAATGAAGAATCTGTATGAATATATGTATGTTTCTCGCATTTTGAAAAAATAACGGTATTGAGAACCATGAAATTTTGAATAACGTAGTCCTCCACTCGAATATGGGCAGCCCTATTTTTGAATTTCATATTTATTTTATAATCTATTTCATATTTTTTAAAACTTTAATGAATTTTTGATTAACAAACGTAACTATTTCAAAGCGAGCAATAGCAACACTCTACGGAAAAAAACATTTATCTCCAGAGCGCAAGACCCTTATATAATATCTAATATTCTACAACATACATAATTCGAAACAGATTACCGTTCATGTATTCTTCTAAAAACTACTGCAGAAAGTAAGTTAAAGCATAGCATTCGTGTAGGAAAGTATTTTGATATTTTCCATGTCTTTTAAAAATTAATAAAATTATTAACTAATCATAGTTTTTTGTGAATGCAGTCTAGGGTTATATACTTGAACTGTGCTTGAAAAACACTTGAAGCAAATCATCACAAGAAATGTATAAAACATTATTTTATTTAAGGTTAACCCTTTTTGAATACAGCATAGTTGATTATTATCCGTACCTCATTACTAAAGACATGCATAAAGCATTTTGAAGTCTAATGTTGCATTTTGTTTTGTTTTAAATTTTAAATTATATCGCTATGTTGTTGCATTACGTAAGTCTTAACTATGCTTGTGTTGTATTCAAAATAACAGTTCAATTACAGCACAAGTTCATTTTCTGAATACCTTGTTTAGCACTTGGGATATGATGAAATTTTGAGCTTCTCGGGAAACTTTTCATTGTATTTAATTTAATGCTTTAAAAGGTATCTCATAATAAGAAAGTATATCTGCATATGAATACAGATTATTTACATTAATAGAAATGCATAATACTTGAATAATGGGAGTAACACAAAACAAATTCTTTTTCTAAGCAATACAAATTTGAAGGTATTTCCTCACATACTTAATTGTGATGTATAATACATTATTTCACTAATGGGATTCATTGTTTGGTGCAAAAAACATTATTCCTCTCTTGTAACAAAGAAAGAGAAAGGTAATGGCATAAGATTCAAAATAAAAAAAGCACTTTTTCAGTTATGCAAATTCATAAATTTCCCTTCCTCATCTTAGTTCGGCTTTGATCTTAATGGAAGATTTAAAAGAAATATTAGAAGATTTTAAACTTCGTTTCCTATTAAATGTGAAGTAAAATAATACATGCATTTAAAGTTTCTTGCAATCCAAAATTTATTCAGTAAAGAATTTACATATATTCTCTTTAGTTAGTATAAAGTGAAACGTTATGTCTATAGACTATTCTCTGTATAACATATTTAAATGTCTTTAATGCAGAGTGTGTTAGTAAAAAAACAAGTGCACTTTTCTCTTGATCGGGAGACCTCTATATAGTTATCTTGAATAAATTTCAGGTTCAAGACTGTTTATGAATTCATTCAGTTCCGCAAAGACTGTAACTTTTTAAACTTCCACATAGAGTCAAAATAACTCCATGCAGGTGGGCAAACCACATTTGCCTGAACTGGTTCTAAATTGCTGAAAGCATATTATCATTAAAATTATTATCTTCTAAAACTTCTCTACTCATTTGATCGTCTGTTACAGTCGCATGCGATTTCTAGTGTAAGCAGTGAAGTAACCTACTAGACGCTGTGTTCATATACAGGTTTACGAAGAACAAAAACAATGTGTACTCTTAATTTGAAATATACTTCTTTACAGGAAAGCTATTTTGATATATCTTATTTCGAAAACTTTATTAATGCTCTGCACATAATTCAACTAACTTTAGGGTATATTTGATAGTGAAAACATATCGCATTGCAGAATATTCGAACTGGTGTGAAATATATTATCGCAACGTACTGTAAATAGATTGGATGAGTAAAATGTATATGACGAACATTCCAATTCACCAAACAAAAAAAGCATAAAAAGGTTATTATACTTTTTATTACTTACTTTAAAAGTTTGAATAACAGCTTGCTTGATCATAAATAAGCATAAATTTGTAAAATTCTTCGAAAACAAACATTGAAAATGACAGTTATGGACTTTATCTAGTATACACAAAAAATTGTCTTTAGTTTAATGAACCCAATTATAAATATATTTTTATCCTTGTCACCTTATTATGAAAGATGTACGAACACAAAAGTTATTGCTTTTTATCCCAAAGGAACGTTAACTCAGAAAGCTATTAATTTCGTTTTGGCATTTTGCGTCGATTCACTTTCTGCTTTGATTCACTTTTCAAACTGTTGCCACCAAATATCACAGCCCTGTATTATATTATAAGAATTAAATGATGAAGAATCTGCTTAATGAATGAATCTAAATGTACGTATGTTTTCCGCACTATGATAAAACAGCCGTACCTAGAGCCATCAAATTTTGAATAACATAATCTTCCACCGAATATGGGCATCTGGAAGGACTAATTTGGAATTTGAAATTTGTTTTATTACCGATTTCGTATTTTGTAACACTTTAATGAATTTTTGATAAAGAAACTCAAGGATTTCAAAGCGAGCAATGACAAACAATGTAAGGAAAAAAAATTCTCCAGCGGAGACTGTGCATTGCAAATTCTGAAGATATGCTAATTTTAAAATTATTTTGCGATATTGCTGTTGAGTTTAATTCTAAGTGCGAAGGACATAATATTTAATAATATTATATTATTTAAAGGTAACACACAAAATGTTAAAAAAGCCCCTTTTGGCTTAAAGTAAAATCTGAAAGCTTTCATTTTTTTTTTTCTAAATTTTACGCTTGAGTTGTTTCTTGAGTCTTATTTTTTGCTGCAGTTCCACCTTAAGCTATATAAATTTTACATTCAAATTCAAATTCAAGTATAAGCTCTTTTTTTCAAAGATTAATTCATTATTGCTTTCTGTCAACAACTCGTTTTATCAATACTGCATCATACTGTATGCAAATTAATTATATTATCCGGTTACGGTCTTGTAAATATGATAATGCGAATGACATGACATGGTAGAAGCAAAATTAAAAATAAAATGATCACTCTATAATGTTTAGCATTGCTATTTAGTTATTTTTAAGATTGCTATTTTTAAAGCTTTTACGATTTAAGCATTCATTTTGCTCCTAAGTAAGTAAGAGATATTACTCAGGCTCATGTTGCCACTAAATTCTGAAAGTAATAGTATGAACTACATATTTTATGTTTTATTGCCTAGTTGCTATTACTTTTAATACATTAAACACCAAGCTTTTTTTATTTAAGGCTAGTTCTTTAGGACAAGCGCTAATGTTTCTGATGAATATATGTTGCATTAGCCTTGCCTCGTAATAAATATAAAAAATTTGAGACATTTTTCTTATCCTTATTAGAAATGCATGGACATCTTTAACATTAAATGTGTTGTTTTTCGAGCATATATACCTGAAACCGGATATAAATTTCAGATGCTTCTATGGCTTTGTTTTAAACATTCTCATTGCCGACGCACAGGCAAGATTTAATGTTGACTGGCTTTTGCATAATTGAGCGACAAAATGCCTAAATACAAATTTTCATTTTTATATAGTAAAATCTTATCTTCAAGTAAAAGTAGAAGTTCAAGTCGATTTAGCTCGGAATGGTCTTGACAACTGGTGAAAGGGGGGGGGGAGGAACCTTTCTATGTAAACTTGAGGCCAGCTTCAGAGGCAAAAAGTTTATTTTAAGGAAAAAATGGTATTTGGGTAAATTTAATATGCATATATTTATATAAAACCCTTGCAATAAAATCTGAAATAATGTAACAGTATATAATGCTTGTAGGCATCCGTTAGCACCACAGGCTGTTATGCTTGAACGTTCTATATTTTTTGGAGTTTTTACTATCGCTTTTCTTCTGTTACAGACTTAGGCTGTTCAAGATTTGTTACGCTTTGGCAAATACCACAACTGAACATATTTTTCATATTTTATTTTGAATGTAATAAAAACTTTACAGTATAAATGTTCTTTATACATCCTTCATTTAATCTATTAGCACTAAGACTAAATCAAGTTTAATATACCTACCAGTGGCCTAATGATTAAAAGCTGCTAAAAACTGATAGTTCGATCCGGATTTGAATTCCGCTTAACGGGCTCGCTACATGGATGTTTTCATTACTTTCTGCCCGTGAAACGCAAATATGATCGACTTTCTATATCAAAATCCTTCACGAGAGTCTCCCTCTTCTCTGAAAGACAAAGCGTCTTCGCGTGTTTTGCTGTACACAAACAAACAAACCATATCTAAAATGCTGTTAAGCACATAGTACCTACTTTCCGTTTTTGTGACTATTGATAAGTATGACATTCAGATGAAATATTTAATTTTGTATAAATTTATTTCACTTTTGAAACAACTGAGATTCAGTATTTTTCGTTTCCACTTATGTACATTTGCAACTTTTTTTTCTGTTAACAATACATTGAAAGCGGGAATAAATATAAAAGTATTACAACGTTCGCAGTAAGAACACAGTTCGCAGAATCATGTTTGCAGTTCGCAGTTACGAGTTTTTGACCGAGCAATTTTAAAACTAAACTCTGCTTCCAGGTAGAGTGAATATAAGATCTCTAATAGACTATTCGACGCGAGCCATAAGACTAATGAAAGAAATGTCTGAATTCATTACATACTTAGAGAAAATCAATTTTTATCCCAACATCGACATTTTAATGGAAAATTCTTGAAACAATTGTTCTGTAAATTCGCGGATTTGGTTCGATGATAGTATAGATAAATTACGTACGGTTTCATAACGTATTATAATGGTGGCGCCATCTATCGATGAACGTTGAAAGGTATGTAATTGTCATTGTCTAGTACCGAACCTCAGATTTTTCAGTTCGTATCAGAGTATTTTAAAGATTGAACTAAAAGCATTCTGCGACACCACGCCTTAAATATGTGTCGTTTCCCTATTCGTTTTCCTTCGTTTCGTTCTTCGAAACAGATAAGCTCTCAATATAAAAAAAAATTAACATAATATAGTAATCGATACATATAACTCAAATTGTCGTAAGACAGTAATTAAATGCCTGTTTATAATTAGCTTTATCTTTTATTTCCGCATTACTCCATTACAGTACTAAAACAAACATTGTATAAACACTTCATTCAGGTGGAAACATTAACTGCGATACGCCACTTTTCTGCGAAACAGGAAACAGCGGATACACCAACACAAAGAAATTGCATTGAAAATGCATTTAATTTCCAGAAAAAAGTGTCTATAACTTAAAGAAATGAACTGGGAGTGAGTTTGCGGCGCATTTTAACGGGTCGATAAAGTTAGTCGGAGAATCAGGCACGGAAATGTTTTTCACACATTGCGCCCTAAGCGCATTTCATTAAAACTTGAAGTACTTTCTTTTAAATCTTTCCTTAGAATTAACACAGCTTCGCCCCGTATTTACCATGAAAAACACATAATTTCGAAATGCTTAAGAAGCATAAAGAATCAATGCTTCCCTACAAAGAATAATTTTCCCCTCCTTAAATTCTGAAAAAGGAGACTTCCTATGAATAGATAGGAAAATGAAGTAAGAGGAAGGAAATAAAACATCTAAACTGGTTAAGAATTTGAGAGGGAGAAAAGAGGCGATTAAATACCTATTAAGTGTTCGACTATGATTCGATAGAGGGGAGAGAATCTAATTTTCGAATAATAATCCCTCCCCAAACGTTCCATTTGAAAGAAAATTGTGAAAGACGTTGAAAAGCGTATTTGATATCATAAGGAATTGCTTTCCAATACTCTTTGCTCGAAAATTATGAAATAGAGCATGAGGTTTGGAAATGAAATATTTGTTTCCTTCTCCATGAATGTTCGATAAATTTACGATAATTAAACTCTGAATATTTGACTATGAAATCTGAGATATTCTACTGACGTGTTTCTTTTAAAGTTGTTAGATTATTAGCATTTTATTGATAATTTTTGCTAAGTTCCTATCCATTGCTTCTTTCCTGTCACGATGGAATAAGATGTTCTATTATTTTTAAGTGCGATTTTTTAAAAGATTTAACTTTGGTTTCTTTTTTCTCTGTTTATTTAATTGAGCTCTGGTGTCAGTAGTTTTTGTATCCTATATAATAAAACTTTCATTATAAAGTTCCCTTTTCTTACCTGCTACTGTTTATGAGGTTCTGAAGCTGACTCATCTGATTATCCGAATCTTTAACTAACTATTTTTTTTTTGGCTTCATGAACGTTTTTTAATATCATATTTACAATTTTAAATCTTATATAATTTAGTTAATTAGATTTCAGAATTTCGAAAGAAGGAAAGTCACACAACATCTGCTGCATCACTCTAAAATGATTTCCTACCATTTTATGAAATGCAGTCAAAAACAAACTTGCCCGAAACATTCACATTATTATACTTTAGTTTATTATCAACATTTAGTTTTAATATTTAAAATATGTAGAAAATTGTGTAAATATTTTCCTTCTCTTTTTAAGTAGAAATAATATGTATTGTTTTCGATTTATAAAGCATTATCTTTACTTTTGAATAACAATAAAAGTCAATGAGAATTTCAATTTTAAAAACTCTGTTTCTACATTTTTGCTCTACATATTAGAACTGTATAAGCAGAAAACTGTAAAAATATTTAAAGGATATATCTTACTTGGAATAATATTTTTAATAAATATACTGTGACTGATGAAAGGCATAAATAATTATTCATAATGACAATCCGAATTCGAAATCGAAGTTTAGCTGCAGCTACAGTTACAGCAGAATTTCACTTTGTAAGCCGTGTAAAATTCATGGTAAATAGCTCTTTGCAAACTGCTTTCGAAAGTATTTGACATTGTAATTATCATTACGTTTCAACAGCTTTTCAGTAGCACGTATGTTTTGTTGTAAATATTCAAGCGAATGCAAACTCAAATATCTACACTCAATTAAAATCTGAAAGCCAATAGGTTATACAAATGTAAAATACCTGAACTGATAACAGAACATGTATTCTGAGAAAAAGAGCTAATTATGCTGATTGACAAAGATACTATTGTAGAATAAAAGAGGTGTTTAATTCTATAATAGAAACGTTGTCAATCACGAGAGAGATTGCACTCTCTCACAATAAACTTTAAATTACAATAAATGAGACGACTTCAGACATATATTCAGATGCAGTAAGTTTACGTCATGGTACTTGAGAGTAGTTTAAATTCTGAAATTAATTTTTAAAACTGTCGAAATATTCTGATGTTCTAAACTAGGGGTATAGATAATCTAAGGAAAATGTTTTTACTTGTAATTGTGAATTTGTTTCGTATTTTACTTCAGTATTTTCTATTCCACTACCAACTTCCAATTAATTGTATCCCCAAACTGAACTCTAATTTTTATTAAGTAAAACAAATTCTCCTCATACTTTGTAAAAGAAATCAATAAAAGTTTAAAAGACTTCCTGCGAAACATCCAATTCGAGAAGTGTAGATTAAAAAAAAATGCTTTTCTCTTTAGGATTTAATGCGGCTACACAGCGGACTTTGCTGATACTACAGCAGAAACCGATAAATCATATTACAAAATAATTGAACCCACTGGTCCACTGATCAACTGATCCCGATACCACTGTTCAAGTAAATGTTACTAAATTTAAAAACTTAATGCTGCCAATAGCTGCGCTTGTGGATCTTGAAACACTGCATTATATCTCTCCGATATACATGTTTTAAGTCACGTGTCACGCAAAGCTTCCTAAAGGAAACACCAAAAACTACACAGTCCAGTCACATTAATGTGACCACCACGTACTTTCCATGTCAGAGTTAAATAACCAATCACAGAAGGCAGGTGGCAGCACAGTGCAGTTGAGCGTATATAAAGGGTGTGTGAGGGCTTCGGAAAACATTTCAATCGTTGGCGTAATGCAGAAACGAAGCGATTTATCCGACTTCCAAAAGGGCATGATCATTGGCTTTCGGGCCAAGGGTGGAAGCATTTCCGAAACGGCTGAGTTTGTGAACTGTTCGCGTGCCGCCGTGGTAAAAGTGTACCGTGCATGGCAAAATGGGACTGTCCAAAATCAGCGACGTGGCAAATGTGGTGCACCACGGGCCATAGATGACAGAGGCGAACGACGGTTGCGGAGATGCGTTCGGGCAGATAGACGGGCTACCGTTGAGCAACTGACCACCAAAATGAACCAAGGGGCTACCAAAAGTGTCTCCCAAAGTACTATTCAGCGAACATTGCTGCGTCTGGGCCTCCGAAGCAGACGCCTGGTTCGTGCACCTATGCTGACTGCTGTTCATCGACGGCGAAGGCTAGAATTTGCACGCCAGTACAGCAGCTGGACGTCCACTGAGTGGCGACAGGTTGCGTTTTCGGATGAATCGCGTTTTATGCTCCATCGGACAGATGGACGTTGGCGTATAAGGCGTGAAACCTCTGAAAGGAACCACCCTGCAACCATTGCCGGAACGGTCCAAGCTGGAGGCGGGAGCATTATGGTCTGGGGAATGTTTTCCTGGCATTCTCTAGGTTCACTGATCATTGTGGAAGGCACAATGGATCAATACAAGTACGCATCTGTCCTTGCGGACCATGTTCACCCCTACATGCGCATTGTTTTTCCTCAGGATGATGGCATCTTCCAGCAGGACAATGCGAGGTGCCATACAGCTGCCAGTGTACGTGCGTGGTTCGAAGAGCACCAGGATGAGTTTACCGTCCTCCCCTGGCCAGCAAACTCACCTGACTTAAACCCAATCGAGCATCTGTGGGACCATCTCGATCGAGTTGTTCGCGCCATGGATCCTCAACCGCGTAATCTAGCGCAGCTGGCCACGGCATTAGAGTCGGCATGGCTCAACATCCCAGAGAACACCTTCAGGGACCTATGTGACTCTCTTCCTGCACGTCTCGCAGCAGTCCGCTCTGCGAAAGGTGGTTATTCTGGCTTTTGACAGATGGTCACATTAATGTGACTGGACTGTGTATGATATACCTATTGGCGAGTGAACTTTCCTAATGCACTGTGTAAACTTATGTCCATGTTCCATAGTTATTCCACTGATCAGTCAATTATTCCTTTTCTATTTTATTAACTAACACAATAATAAACAAATCAACAAACAGAGCTTATAAGATATGTCATCGTGATGGAACACAACCACCATCACGGCATCAGAAACGTTACGTAACTAAACTGTATTTTTACCCCATCGGGAGGGAAGGAGAAAGATAAAATCCCTCGTTAGGGAAAATGGCCTAAAGTCGTAACATCCTCCCGCCCCGATGAAGATATTCATCCAAAATCATTCACCAAAAAATACAATTTAACAATATATAATACTAATACAACAATACAACTCAATGGCATAATGAATACAACTGAATATAGCAATAATGAGTTAATAAATGAACAATTCAAATTTACATTAATAGACTTCTTACAACAACAATACTGAATTTAAATCATGTAAATCTAAAGTACCTGTAAGCATGGCATTTTTATTGCTTGAGTTCAAGGTGGTATATCAGTTGAATGGGTCTTTTAATTTTACCTGTAGATGTCTGCATAGTTACACTTCTTACCTTCTGGTCACGGCCCTTATGCATTTCTATGATTCTTCCTAATTTCCACATTTGCCGTGGTACCTTGTCTTCACCTATAAGAACTACATCGTCTAGATTAAATTCAACATTAGGAATAGTAGGATTAATGAAATTACAACTTTTAAGTTGAAGAAGATATTCTCCTTTCCATCGTTTCCAGAATGCATTCAATAGTTTTTCACGGTACAAAAATCGTCTAACTAGATTGTTTCTATCAGCATCATTTAGCTTACTAGAGCCAGCCCAATGGGTAAGGCGGTAGACCTTCTACCAGTCAAAAAATTGGAAGGAGAGAGAGGAAAGGGTTCATCTGGTTCATTATAAACGTATGTTATAGGCCTCGAATTTAAGATTGACTCTGTTTCTGCCAAAATGGTTAGTAATTCCTCAAATTTCAATAGAGCCCTCCCCAAAATTTTCCTTAAAATGGCCTTTGTCATTTTTACCATCCTCTCCCAGTAACCCCCCCACCAAGCTGCTCGTTCAGCAATAAACTTCCACTTAATACCCCTTTTTCCAAAAAATTCTAGTACTGGTTCCTTTTGAAGGTTACTGTACAGAGTTTTTAGTTCAAGTTCAGCTCTTTTAAATGTTTTTGCATTATCGGATTGAACGATTCGGCATATACCTCTTCTTGATATAAAACGTCTGAATGCTAACAGAAAGTCATCCGTACTTAAGCTGGATACTGCCTCTAGATGGAGTGCGCGCGTAACCGCGCAAGTAAACAAGGCGATATACACTTTGTCTTTATCCTTGGTATACAGAGGTCCGGCAAAGTCCACACCTACGATTTCAAATGGGTTCCCTTCATGAATTCTGTCAATCGGAAGCGGAGCAGTTATTTGAATGCCCCTTTTGGCTTTGTACCGTCTACATACGTAGCACTTGTTGAGGCAAGCCTCTACGGCTTGTCTGCCGCGAAGAATCCATTACCTTTCCCTCAGCTGGGTAAGAGGATCAGAGACTCCAGAATGGAACAAATTTTCGTGTTCATTCATAATCACAAGATCGGTGAATTTAGATTTAAACGGTAAAATCATTGGGTGTTTTTCGTAGAACTGGAATCTGGAATTCTGCAATCTGCCTCCAAGGCAAATAAGTCCATCAGCATCTAGACTTGGGTTTAAGTTGAAAATTTTTGATTCAGGACTGATGGTTACCTTTCTTTTCAATTGACTATATTCCTTTTCGAATTCTAATTGCTGTGTTATATGCACCCAATATTTTTCAGCATTTATTAGCTCTTCGGTGCTTAGAATACCTGCTCTCTTTTCTGAATTAAACTTACTAGATTTGCAGTTGTTCACGAATCTAAGAACATATGCCGTAATTCTCACTACTTTTCTTAAATTGTTAAATTTTGTTAAATCAAAAATAGGTTCCATCGGTTTTTCGCATGTCTGCAAGAGGACAGAGGTTTTCACCTTTTCTATTTGAACTTCTTCTATGTCGAATTCTCCCTTATCGTTACTCACTGTAATCTCATTTTCCATTAACCAAGATGGCCCCGAAATCCAAGCTTTATCATTTATTAATGTGCTGATGTTCATCCCCCTGGTCAGTTTGTCCGCTGGGTTCGTTTTCCCGCTACAGTGATGCCAGTTCATAGGATTGGTTTTTTCCTTGATTTCGCAAACCCTATTCTTTATAAAAGGTTTCCAGTCCTTAGCGAATCCTTTGATCCAATGTAGACAAATATTAGAATCCGTCCACAAAAAAATATTATTTTCTTTTATCATCGGGAAAGTCTTAGTTAGATACGAACATAGTCTAGCTGCTATCAATGTTCCAAGCAGCTCTAGTCTGGGTAAACTAATTTCTTTTAGAGGAGCTAAACGCGATTTGGCTATTACAAAACTAGTTTTAACATCATCTCCACGTTTTATTCTAAAATAAGCCACAGCTCCGTACACTTTCGGGCTCGCATCCGAAAATAGATGTAACTCCATTTCGGAAATCATTCCATGACAGTACTGTCTAGGTATTATAACACCTTGAATGTAATGGGCTTCAGATACCCATTCTTCAAATCTTTCATTGAACTCTTGTGAAAGAGGTTCATCCCAAGAAATTCCCTTTGCCCATAACTCCTGCATTAAAAGTTTCATTTTTATTATGAAGGGAGCTAAAAGGCCCAGTGGATCGAAGATCATACCACACGTACTTAGGATTGTTCTTTTGGTCGGAACAGTTCCTTTGCTTTGTTCAAGATTATTCAACGCAACTTTTAAGATGTCTTGATCATTATCCCAAACCAGTCCAAGCACCTTTAATGGTACGTCTTCTTCATTAGGTATTTTGCGACATTCAAGGTTTCGAGAGTTCCAAATTTCGCGCAATTCTGGGGAATTAGTAACCCATTGACGTAAGTTCATGCTCGCGTCTCTCATGATTTTAGTGGCGTCGCAAGAAATAGAGGCCGCATCTTCAATAGTTTCCGCGCCGTTGATTAGATCGTCCACGTAAAGATCTCGTAACACACCACAAGCACTTTTATGTGTATCTTCATAATTTTTTATGTGAAATTTTATGGTTGCAGCCAACAGGAATGGGCTGCATTTTACCCCAAAGGGGACACGTTTCATTCTTAAGACCCTGATGCGACAGTCACTCAAATCGAGATCAGTCCCACATTCTTTTCCCCACAAAAATTGCAAAAATTTACGGTCTTCCTCCGCTATGCTAATTTCTAAAAATGCTCTCTGAATGTCTGCGCAAAATGCTATGGGGTGAGATCGAAACCTCAAGATAATTCTAAGTAAGTCGGGGTTGAGATTGGGACCACTATCTAAACACTCATTAAGAGAAAGCTCATTTTTTGCCTTAGAGGAGGCATCATAACAAATTCTAACTTTAGTAGTTTCCTTTAATTCCCTAACTACACCATGGTGTGGCATAAAATATCCTTCGCTTTTATTACCCGAATTTTGCCCAACCTCTTCGATAATGTTGTCATTTAATTGCTCTTTTAGAATATCCTTATATCTTAAATATAATCTCTTATTTCGCCTGAATGTATTATTTAAGCCGAACAAACGTCTTTTTGCTACATCATAATTATTACTTAATTTATCATGATCCTGTCTCCATAATAATCGAGTTTCGTATCTACCATTCTTATATTTAATGTTTTGTTCAAACGTTTCTACGATCTCCCTATCTGGTTGTGATATTTCCGGTTCTGAAATTCCAATTGCTTCCAAATCCCATAGACATTTAACCCTGTCATTTATTTCTTCCCTTAAAACACTTAAATGGGAAACGTGTACCTTTTCACAATTAAATTCACTCTCCGTACCCTGGATAACATATCCAAAAATACTGTCAGTTGCCATTAATCGTTTGCTTATCTTAACATTTCTTTCCTTTAACACTTCCCAAATAAAGTCTGAGCCAATTAAGAGATGTATTTCTGTTGAGTTTCCAACGTCAGCTAGTTTTATTTGCTTTTGATGCGCTAATTTTCTAATCCATTTTGAAGGTACCTGAATCTGACCCTTCGTAATGTAATCAATTACGATCGCCCTGACTTTAATAGTTTTATGAGCTTCGGAAATGTTCTGCAGTTCAATCTCCACTACATCATAAATCTGCTTTTCTGATGTTTTATTTCCAAACGCATAAATTAGAAGCGTTTCCTGTTTCAGCACCGGTAGACATAACATTTCGACTACATCGCGCCTGACGAAAGTTCGAGTGGCGCCTCCATCAATCAGACAATGTATCTGAACTTTACCCCCATTCAGTCTGGAATTTGTGACAGCAGTGAAAGTTTGCAAATAAGCTGTTGATTCCGACTTATTTTCTTCTATTTTATTTTCATTACAAAGTAGGGATAGTGAATGGGTATTTTCGGAAAGAGTTTCAGATGTAGAATTTTGATCGAGAGAAGAATTAGGCTTTAATTTCTCTTGTTCACAAATTAAATAATTATGGGGTTGTGAATTGGTGCAAATTTTACATTGCTGATTATTCTTTTTAAAGCAGTTCTTTGAGATGTGTCTTTTGCCCATACAAATAAAACATCTTCCTTGACTTAATAACGATTTTTTCCTTTCACTAACACTTAAAGGACAATTTTGGTTTTGGTGCAATTTTGAACAAAAAATGCAGTTTCGATTTTCAACAGTTGAAATAAGTGCCGAAGTAGTAGAAACATTTCTTTTAGGAGAATATGGGTATTTAGATTTTGAATAATTATAATTATTTACCGGGTTACGGATTACGTTTTCAGAAACACTGTTTCTCTGATTTCCTAGCAAAAGTGATGTTTCACGACATTCAATTTCTTTTCGTAAAAATTCTATCAAATCCTTAACATCAAATAATTCCTTTGTTTTCCGTTGCCTATTATATAACAAATTTAATTCTTCGGGAAGTTTTTGTAAAATTATCGGTGCGAGGAGACTGCTGTACGTACCAGCAGCCACACCTAAGGATTCTAGAGATCTAACTTGTATTTCAATAGCGTCATACATTTTTCTTAAAGCAGCTACATTATGTACAGTTTTAACGGAATCTACTAATAACAATTTATTCATATGGCAAGAAATAATTAAATCTGTTCTCCCGAAACGCTCTTTTAGCAATGAAATACAAGAGTCATAGTTCTTCTCAGTTATAGCAAACCCTGACACAGCAGCTAAAGCAGTTCCATTTAAATAAGTTTTTAAATATGCAAACTTTTCAATATTGCTAAGAGAATCGTTGGAGTGTATCGCAACTTCATAAGAATTCCAAAAATCTAACCAATCGTTACAATCTCCACTAAATGTGGAAATATTTATCCTAGGAAGTTTTACCAAGGAGTTTTCGTTTTTAACGCGATTTTCACTTGTACGATTCGACTCGACATTATGGAGCAGGTCATTTTGTTTTACCAGATTTAACTGTTTTTCTAGAGAAATAATGCATCTATCTATTTTCGTTTTCAAAGTAATGCCCGTTTCTTTATACTTTTCATTAGCGGTCAGTTCCTTATCTAATTCTTTAATGTCAATAACCCCTTCAATATCCTCATCTAATTTGTTCAATTCTTGTATTTTATCAAGGAATTGATTTTTCATACCATGTAACTCATCAATTTTATTTTCTATAGTAAACTCTACGCTTAACTGACGGTCAATTACAGTTTAGATTTTAGTCACGAGTTTTGAGAACAATGTTCTGACCGTTGTTCTTTTCGTTTTTATTCTTTCTATATCCATGTTTCCCTTAATTCAGTAATTCAGTATCTTATTCTTAGTTTAAAATCAATAGTTTATCTAGACTAAATTAAATGAGGGACTTACCTCAATCAAAGTAGTCGCATCAGAATCCCAATATTCCATTACTCGCCAGCTCAGAACTGTATACATCGCGTCCGGGGCGTCACCAAAAATGTGTAAACTTATGTCCATGTTCCATAGTTATTCCACTGATCAGTCAATTATTCCTTTTCTATTTTATTAACTAACACAATAATAAACAAATCAACAAACAGAGCTTATAAGATATGTCATCGTGATGGAACACAACCACCATCACGGCATCAGAAACGTTACGTAACTAAACTGTATTTTTACCCCATCGGGAGGGAAGGAGAAAGATAAAATCCCTCGTTAGGGAAAATGGCCTAAAGTCGTAACATGCACGTGTTGATAAAAAACAAAGAAATTATTTGAAGGCACAAGATCAGAAAATTATTTATTGATCAAGTATTTGATCTACAGATGGAAAATTGTGTGATAATGCTACTATGAATTTACAAAACGCTCTTATACCGAACTACCACAAACGACTGTAATAATGATCTTTTGGCGTCAAAGAAGTCACGAAAAGAAGCCATTTCTAGCATTACCAACTCCATTTCTTACTCGCTAGTTTCTAAGCTGTGTATAATAAGCACTTTAAAAGTATGTTCTAGTACTAGTAAAGGATATTTAAACTATTAGAGTTCAAATATACTTGCTGATTTCTGCTTTATTATCAAAAACAGATATTCTCTAGCGCGAAGTACAGCAGAATGTTGTATTTATCTTATGGAATCATTAATTTCTTTCCTCATTAGAAATAGGCAGATAGCCCTCGAGTGCTTTGCCGTAAAAAACCAAACCAAAAGTCCTTACTAGGAGATACTATTTTTTTTCGGGATAGCAAAGTTTTGATTACATACCTGAATTTAGCTAAAGATATATTGTTGTTAGATTTCTATATTTTCATTCATGTGACAAGAGACAAGACTGTTAAAATAAAATAAATGACACAAGAACTCAATTTTATTGACAACTAATTCTTCAAAGTTTGAGAAAATGTGGTTTTTTTCTTTTCCCAAAACGTTCTCAACTAAGTACTTTGAATCAAATAATGCAGAGTGATTACTTAGCTTATCTGAACTATTACTAGTATAACGTATTATTAGCAGAAATAATAATTCGTAAGTTTTAGACAGTATGCAATAATCAAAATCATAATTTTGATTTTCTTTATACAACTTGCGTTTTCTGTGAAATCGAACGTAATAAAATATAAAAAGACAAAATAGATTAAATTAAACTGCATAGTAACAGAGCGGTATACTGAATAGTAACAGTATATAGTAACAGAGCGGTATACTGAATAGTAACAGTATACAGTAACAGAACGCTCGCTTTCTACAAGGATTTCCAGGGAGACTGACCAGTTTAGGTCCACGTAACCCCTAATTAATGAGCAACAAAGATGACCTTGAAATTTAAGGCAATGTTAACCATATTGCCTGCCCCTTGTAGAAGTCTTGCAAATACTTAGCTTACTTTCATTGCCCTCCCCCATAGCCTATCGTCAGTACTGCTGCAATATTATATTGCTTAGCTAACTTAGCAAAAATAAAAAGAAACTTTACAAAGCTTTTACCGCAAAATATCAATTTTTGGAGGAAAAGCTAATTCAAGTCTCTAACATTTTAATCACTTAAAATTTATTCAGCATGGGAAAAGCAGAAAATATCCCGTAGTTTTATATTAGATATCGCAAGTAAAGAAATTTTCTCGATTGCAGACAGTTAAATTTCCTGGACAGCAAACTGAAACATATTTTCATGACACATGTTCCAGAAACTTTTTCCCCAGTCAAAGGGCTTATAAGACTCAAGCAGGCATCAGTTCCCCCTTTAAGACTGCTACAGAAATACAAATAAATATATAAAACAAGAGAGTGAGAAAATATGGTTCGTCGGGCAAGAGGGCAGAAGTTTTTGGCTCTGCCCTCTTCGCTTCGCTTCATCTATGAAAGAGAAAGCCAACTGAGGAAAATGAGGCGTGAAACAACACTCAAAACGAAAAGAGAAAAAATTCGGCACGGTATTGCCTTGTTACGCTACCCAGAAAACATAACAACAGAACGAATTACGAAAAATATCGGAAAAGAAAACAGAGAGGATGGACATAAGAAATACATAAAATAAAAAGTCTAACTCAAAAGAAGAGTTTTTTTATTTTCGCTGACTTGAACAAACAAGAAAGAACCATTGTCATTTTACATGCAATTTGGCCTCAAAATTATCAGTAGTTAGCTTAGCTGCACTTTAAACAATATACAGTTGCAAACAGCACTCAGGGGATCCTCCATAACTATCAGTTATACGTTCTAAGACGTATTACCAAAATAACTATATATTACAAGTATTTCATATTAACTTATTTATGAAAAGGGTATTATATTTGGGAAAGAAGTACTACATTTATATTTGGCTTTTTTTAGGTCCTTTTTAGGACATGTAACGATATTGCTATCTTATCATTAAAGATAAATTTAAAAAAGTAAAAATATGTTCAACAAATATGAAATGAAAAAGTCACGACTGTGCTTGCTATAATCATCTAAGAAGCTCACGTGCATTGTTATTTTCTTTTTCGTTTGCACACACACATTTTATTTCTTTCATATACAGTTTACACGCAGATGTTGCATTTATTTAATATGTTAATTACAATCTTTCCTACACTCAGGAAAATCACTAGGAGCATTTATTCTTTATTTTTAACAGATTTTGCAAAATTAAGACAAGTTGAATTTAAATGTTGAATTTCTTTGCACATAGTTCTCCACCGTTCCAAAATTTCTTCTGTAATTAGATCATCCTAGGAAAATTTGAATTTCCAAAGATCTTCAAGAAGAATTCTCGTTGATATGACAATAGGGGGGCTATCGAATAGAATTTAACGAAGTTTATGCGCGACTTCTGCACGTAAGAACAGAATAAAGGACTCTTTTTCCCCAAACGAATTATGAAACTGATTTAAAATGGATTCGGAAGAGATTTTTTTCGTGTTGTCTGTACGTACGTACGTACTCCTACGTATGTATGTACGTATCTCGCATAACTAAAAAACCAGTAGCCTCAGAATGTTGAAATTTTGTATAAGATATATAAATAACATGTATTTATATAGCATGTAGCTATAAAATGTATTTGTACACCTCCTTTTTGGGTTGCAATCGGCCACACCAAAAGTATGTATATATACACCAACTCGGTTACTCGGCTTAGTGAGCTCAACCTTTTTTTTTATTCTTATATGCTTGTAAATTACGCATATTTCGCTTTAAAAATTATTGGATTATGTTGTTCTTATCTTCCGGTTAAGAGTTCTATGCCTTTAGTTAATCTGCATGCAATAGTTGTAAATTTATCAACAATTTAAAAGTCACTGTTCGTTTGTAACATATGAAATTCATTAGGCTTTAATTTACAAATTCTGTCGGAGAGTTAAACTTCGGACTGTAAAACTGCGTTGATAGGAGAACCCGAATGTAGGTTGGTATTGAAAAATATGACAACACAGTATTTCAATATACACAATGGAGATCTTATGCTTAATGTAATACTTTAAAGATTTTTTAATCTGTACTCATACTTAATAAATAGTTTTTCATTGAATAGAAAAATAACAATTTAAAACAATTTTAATTTCTTTGTTTTGAAAACAAAAATAATTCATAAGTTTGGTGCATTTAAAATAATTCGGCTGATAAACTAATGCATTCAGAACATATATGTAATGTTAATTAACATTATTTCTCTAGTTAACAATCTTCAGATCAATCAGTGTAAATTAATATTCGCAAGCAACCTAATTATTCATTACGAAAGAATCCCCTGTTTTTTAACATAGAGGCACATTTTAGATTTATATAATCTGGTTAAAGAACTTTTGTTACGGCCTTAATATACATGTCTGTTCTTCTTTCTCTAGTTAACGCTTTGGTTGAAAAAGGTAGAAGCTCCTGGCCTAATAAACAGAATGTTATGGTATTCATATCTTCTCCTTTCTTTTAAAAAAAATCGAATAATTGGTGATTTTGAAACAAGCACTTTCAGAGAAAGCAAAAAATAATTATCTATATCTTAATTACGCTAAATTTAAAATCAAGCAAGCATTTTTACTTGATAGATTAACACATAACACATTAACTTGCTAAATTATGTAATGTTTTTACGTCTGAAGATATACATATTACTTATTTACTTACAAAACTTACTTACACTTATTTACTGACAAAATTCAATGTAGCATTATTCTATTTCAGATTTTCAATTAATCGAATTAATTTTAATCAATATATATACTATCAATCAATATCTTATAATCAATATAGATAGATAGATAGAAATAAAGACAGAGATATCAATTACAATTAATATATAAATTAGCTATGAAAAGTTCAAAAGTGTTATTCTACCTTTTTATCACGCTTAAAGAAGAGCGAATTCTTCTTAAATGTACTTTTATCATAATCTGACAGTAAACATACTTTCTTACCGCCAAGAAACGTTCTCTGCCATTCAAAAACTTATGGATGTCCACAAAATTGATTCTAGCACTCCATAACGCAAGAGCTTTACCGTCGGAAATAAGGAGTACTGTCTCTTTTTGCATGTTTCACCAAAATAATGATTAGCTAATACACACTTAAAGTTCTAAAGGTTACGTGTTATAGCTAAAACGCTTCTCTTTATGTACTCCATTTGTCTCTCCAGCGTACTCTTTAGCATTTCTAACATCCTGTTGTTAAGACTGTTAAAACTTTGTATTCATTCTTTTCTCGAACTGCTTTACTTATAATACAAGCACATTTTCTTGGAATATTTGTAAATTTTCTAACTTTGTTTACTTTCAGTAAACATTTATAGTCTCATACAAAATTTAGATTCATTTTTAGTGCACCGGTGGATATAAAATTCTATGTATAATTCCAGGCACTGGGTGTTAATTTTTAACTAATGCTGTAACATCAAGAATCCTCGAATGTTTTCCACGGTCACCCGCATGGAAAGATGATGTCATCATGAAATAGTACACAATACTAATTTTGCATATTGATACACCTTCATTGACTCTGATTTTTTATCAGCGTCTCAGTAGCGGGAAACAAAGTAACGTCACAAGCACCGCAGTTTCAGGAAATTTTCGAATTACCGTGTAGAGACATTACGTTCTTTCGAAACATGAGAGATGAAAAATAAGCAATGCCCTCACAGGGATTCGAACCACGGATCTCTCGAATACGCGCCGAGCGTGCTGACCACTACACCACGAAAGCATGCTAAGAAGGCGGGAAAAATACCTTATAACCTATAGCCCTATCCTTCCCCTTCTGGAGACTACAGACGGTCTAATATAATGCAGCTTGGAAATGGAATGCAGAAATTTACTTGAAAGTGTTTAAGAAATAAGTTTGTAAATTTCTTAAAAATTTGTTGAACCATTCTCTCCAAATGTCCTGAATCTGAAGTATCAACCATTGAGATTGTTCAGAGTTCTTGAGATGAATGAGAACACATCACGAATTTTACTGTCAGTAGAAAGTTAAGAGATAAGTTTGTAAATTTCTTGAAAAATTGTTAAACCATTCTCTCCAAATGTCCTGAATTTGGAGTATTGAGATTATTCAGAGTTCTTGAAGAAACTTGAGAAACACATCACGAATTTTACTGTCAGTAGAAAGTCTTGTAAAACCATGTGTTACAATTAAATGTAAAATCAAAATTTTCCTAAGACATGGTTTATAAAGTTATATTTTATGCACACTACTGGCAGTAAAAAAAAGTGACAGACTTTGATTGACAATTTAGCCGAAATTTTCAACACGGCAATCTTAACAATGCTTCAGTGCAACTTTGTAACTCAACAAGAAATTATGCCCACCTATAAAATTAAAAAATATATATATTAGCACAAAAAATACAACAGTTTAAACAGATCAACTCTGAAAGAAATGCTAAATAAAACGAACAAATAAATATTCATCTTTTTTTTTGTGTGTGTGTGTGCAATTTGATAGGGATTATATGTGAAAATAAATCTTTGAAAAGAGACTTAAAATGAGTATAATATATTCCATAAATCGTTACCATCATTATATATAAATCACATGTCAAATCATCAAATAGAAATTCTGAGGGTACTAAAATTCAGTGGTTGTATCATTTTAAGCTAGAATAACTGCTGTTCTTCTTTCATGAAACATCATCATCGATCAAACCACGTCGCTTTCGACATAAACTTTTCTACTTCCGAATAAAACTTCTTTGACTTTTCGATTTCTTATTTGAGCACACAAGCCAAATACAGTCAATTCTACGATATATCTTCACGCTCTAAAAATATGCAGATATGCAATCAGGATTTTCGAGTAACAAACCATTCAAAATACTGACTACTCTAGACTTTTTCTTCTAAAAACGAATTGCAAGAATTCTAAAAACTTTTTTTCACGCTCGAAAAGAAACTTCTTCATAGGTGACTTGATAGCTAAACTTGTAGGGAATTTATTATTCCAGTTTTCAAAAAAATTTACATAGATTTTTTTGTTTTGTTTTTCGCTCCTTATACTGTCATTTCAGAGACTGAAGTCTGCAGAATCTAGATTTGCCAATTATGATAAGCAAAGATAAAGGATGATTATATTGTTTATAACGAGCTTAATTTATCTAATAACAATTAAATGATCAAATATTTAACGAGATATACTGGAGATAAAAGAAGAAAAAATTATTCTGGTTTTACTTTTAATAAATTTATCAAGTCGAATTAATTACTCTCATGCAAGAGAGTTGGTGACTCCGATTGACGCATTCGTTTCTGAGAATAGACTATTTAACTTTTTCATCCAGCAGGTGACAATACAACCAGTTCCTCACAAATTTTGCCGAGAACGATTCAGTGGACCCGATAACTCGCGAAAACTCTCGACACTTTTCGACTGAATATGTAAAAGAGAAATTAAGATACTTACGAAAAATCCCGTCGACCACAAGAGACGGCACCAATCGCGCCAAACCAAACAAAAAAAATCATTTGCTAAGTACAAGAAAAAACGTTCTATTCTTACTTTTCTTTCAAATTTATTATATTATCATTTATTTATATTTAATTTTTCATTAAAGATTTCCATTATTTGTTTCATAATATTGCCATATCGTGGCCATTCACACATTTTTTGAGGTCGGTAAAATTCCCTAACTTTGGAAGTATTCAACAGTATGCTCTTCTGTAGTAGGTAGGTCCCAAATTTTAATCAATTTTTTTTCGAAAATGCGTGGTAAAATGCGAGGGTAAAAAAGGAGTCTTACTCAAGAATGATAACTAAGACGTGTAATTAAGGTTGCACCAAACCCAGCGTGTTTGAAAAAGACTTTTCCATTTTCTTCGAAACATCGCGTAATTTGTCGTCTTTTCTTTAATAGACAAAAATGGTCGACGAGGTTTTAAGTAAATACTGAAAGCAATTTTTCGATGCATTCGCTTTGAATATACTCTTCCTCAAACGTAAACTTCAGGACAGTGAAAGAGAATAATAGGGTTCTTCTGCTTGTTTCAAGCCTAATCTTATAGTTTGTACTAGACTATTAGCTTCAGAAAAACATTGGAAATCAAAAAAAGAAAAGAAGACCATACCTAGGAAATAATTTAGTGTACAGATTTTCGTGGGAAAAGGATGAGGGGAATCCTTTCTGTATGCATGCATTTTCTGAGAGAACATCCAGCAATCAACCATTATCCAGCAACTGATGCATGATGCTCCTTTCGTAAAAATGAAAAACCAGGTGCTAAAACAAAACTCCCATCGCATAAAAGAGAATTATTTTAAAACGAATTTAATAAAGGAGATGATACTTATGTACCTCAAACGCACTGCTGTTTTTTAAAAACTTACTTGCTTAGCATACTTTTAAAATGAATAATGTGAATCCATAAATGTTAAAACCAAAATCAGATCCCCCAAAACAACATTTTTACTCTGACACAATCTTGCACATTTCCTTAAAATGTTTCACTATAACTATCTTTTACATATAGTCTGTCATGGAGTACTTGGCTACCTATAACCGTAGCTTACAAATATTGAAATCAAAAGCAACACTGGGAAAGCATTCAGGCATAAGAAAATACCTCCCGCGAACAGTTTAATTAAAACATTATATACTTTTCTCTGCTAACATCTGATAAACCTGACATGCAGTTGCGCTAAATTTTGACGTTGTATTTTCCCGACAACTTCCAACAAACGATAAAATTAGAACACATGAGAGTAATCACACCCATTAATTAACTGCAGCAACGCACGCAGTCTTTATGAGAAACAGAGACATTTTCCATCCTGGTGTTCTAATTAAGTTTATTTTTGTTTGTTTAAACTCCCAGCTGCAAGAATTCTCACAAAGATCGTTAAGCTTAAAAGACATTCAAGAAATAATAAATAATTCTGATTAGAATGATTAGAATATCGTTAAAAATCATGGCTGCAGAAAACTATAACATTTCCTGAAATGAACTCGTTTACGTTTATAAACATGCTGTTAAATATTCAGCTAATTATGGCTATCTCGTAATTAATGCAACGGTTGCGGCGATATGAAATGAATCGAGTTCGGAAATGCATAGTAGACGTTTCTCAGAGACTGACTTTTGTTAACCGATATGTGATGAAATATGCTTACAAGTCCAAAAATAAATTATACCGTTTCAGAATATGATATCAAAACATCTGATGTGTACACCACATGACTTCCTTATGCGGAATTATACACATTTTGTATTTCATTTAAACTTATTGGATTGAATTAAATCTACTTCGTACTACATAAACGAAAATAGAATAAATGGACTCTTTAAATTCACTATATTTGTTTACCATAGCGACACTCTGGCGCTAAGTTCACTTAACAGCGTTGCATCTCATTCATTTTATAACTCAGAATGCACAAAAATTGTGCACATCATCTGAAGAATTATCTAATCGTTGTCACGGGATCTATTCAAATACTATAATAAATCTAAAACGATGTATAAAAACAAATTAAACAAATAAAAAAAAAGAAAGAAACAATTTTTCACGGACGATTCAGTATTCCTCATTCAATAAATTCAGTTCTCACTCCGCGAGAGGGCAAAAATACATTAAAAACTCAAAATATCTATATTAAAAATTACGAAGTAAATCTTAAACACTTATTTCCTCGAATAAATTCCAGAATGGATTAAGCATGATTTAATTCGCAATAATAAAAGAAGGCGTTATCTTTGTTGTTGCGAAGCTTAGTTTCTCTAGATTGGCAGCAGATCCACTATTCTGCTAAATTTCAAATGTAAACAAATAGGGTGGCTATGGCAAAACAAATTAGGCTTAGCCGAACTTAAACAACTTTAAAATTGTTGATAATTCTGTAACTATAATATGTAGATTAACTAAAGGCATAAAAACCTTCATTGGAAAATAAGAACAACACAATTCTATCATTTTTAAAGCAAAAAATGCACGATTTACAAATATGTAAAAATAAAGAAACTGAGCTCACTGATCCGAGTAACATAGTAGATATAGTATATTTACGTAGATTTATATACTTAGTCACAAGATCTATTTATAGGAATATATCACTTTTTTTTTCGTATAGTCATAGAGGAAAGAGAATCTTAGGAACGAATAATTATATACTTTTAGTGAGAATCAATAGTTATGTGCATCGCCACATATTTTTTGTTTGTTATTAAAGATACATAGTGTTATTGAATATACTTAAAGGATTACTTTTTAATGCAATTCAATATTAATTGCTTTAATTTCTAGGACTTATCTCCAAGTTATAAAAAATATTCTTCCTTTCTCATGTTTCTAAGGAGAACAGGGAATAGTTTCCAAAGTTTAGGTGTCATAGAACTTAGCTACTACTTTCTCTTAAGATTTTATTAACTCGATACCCAGAAGGCAAAAAAAGAAAACTTAAATGACCTAAAGCACTTTATAGGAGCACCCAGGTAGAAGGTCTTAAAAGGTTGAAATGTAATCATTTTGAAAGTTTATCACGGATATAAATGCATCTTGCCATAAATTAGAAGAAAGTATTGTCCTACTGAGAAATGAAACTAAAATTGAATAAAATCCTGTATAGAAACAGCCGATAAGCTCTTGAAAAGCTGTGTAATGTTTATCGCGAATGTAAATACATCTTACCTCAAACTAGAAGAAAAACAAAAGTTAAAGGGGAAAAAAGTGGAATATGTGCAGTAACTTAGTCTCATTGTATGCGTCTATGCAACGAGGGTTCATTTATCTATTGAAATAAAAATGAAATCTTACGCAGCTTGCGCCGCTTTTTCTGTCTAAAACAACCGCAGCGTTCTCACCTAAATAAATACTCTACACTAGTTGCCAAAACAAGTTAATTAAATAACAGCTGCACATGCTTTTAAGCTATAGGGGTACTTTTGGTGATAGCTGACGAAAAAGTAGAAAAAATTGTCATAAATGTTTTTAATGGACTATATAAAAACCTTATATTTATTTTAATTTTATTATAAACGGTAAATCTGTAAATTATAAACGGTTTATTATAAACGGTAAATTGTAATTTATAGTTAGAATAAAAATGAACAGCTAAATAAAAAAAACATTTACTAATAATATGCTTACCTATTAAAAATATTTTAATAGGTAAGCATATTATTAGTAAAATAACAGTGAGAATAAAGAAAGTTATTATCATTGAATTGAATAAAGAGAGTTAATTATCATTGAATGATAATGTATTAATGAAGCAGAAAACTTTAAAAAGTAACGTAAAATATAAATAAATATATTTCAAACTGTGAGACATATTTTATCGTCATGGGATATATTTCATAATATTCTGCGTGCAGACTACATCGCTTATTTTACATTCGTATAGTAAAATGCTAAATTGTACTTACAGTATTAAGGTTAACGCTCATAGCATTTTCATGCGTCCGATAGTAACATCAGAACAAGCCCACGAAATTCATCGTTGGAAGGAAAGCAAGTCTGGGCCTGTCGTTGACAAGACATGCGCAGAAAGCACGAAGCCGTTGACAGCACAACTTCGCTCAGTTCTGCTCCCAATTTTGAGAGACAGCACCCTGGGGGAACGGGTCCGAAAATCTCCGCCCTCTCTTCTCCTACCATCAATCTCTCGAAAGGACTTTCGGTTCGCCCTATATTTAGACTTCCCCTATGTCGCAAAGACACTATACTTTTACAAACATCTGTGCCTTCTTCTGGATTCGAACCTGGGCCTTTCGATACCGCAGTAGGCTACCCTAACCACTATACCGTCTGGGCGACTCATGGCCAGTGATAAAAACATTTAGCATTCTGTAAGAGGTCATCATAAATTCCTGATTAAAAGATCAAGATGGTTCGAATGTACTTTTTACTTTTTAATCTTTGAACAATTATATGTTTTTAGTCAAAATAAAAATGAGGAAATGTATTAGTGCCTATTTTCTTAATATCTCTATCAATCACCCGGCTACTATTATACAGTGTCAGAATAGGCACAGTCTATTTTAAGAAACAGGTATGGCTGTTTTGAGAAATAATCAAACAAATACGAATATACGAAATGTAATTAAATTTTGCTATTATTTGATACACTGTGAAAAATTGTGTTGCGTTTAGTTAAATCAGCAATCAGTAACCGAATTTCGTTAAATCATAAGTTTTTGATAAACATTGACAAAACAACGATAAGTACATCAAATATTCATTTTTGAGAATTTTTTTGTATTTTGTTTTCTGTATTTAATTTTCTTTTAGTGAAAATGTATTTCATTATATGAGAAAAAGGCAATAAATCAACTCCAGTAAGTATTTTAAATTGACCTGATTCATTTAAATTTAAGAAAACTCAACAACTAATACCAAAGTGACGGAAATTTAATCTATTCTACTCCGTTGTTGAAATTTCCTGTCGTAAGAAAACCAAATCTAATTTGATTAGACGCTTTTAGCCATTTGATATTAAAATTAGACTAGGTCTAAACAAATTTTTATAGTTTATTTATATTCTGTATATTTGTTTGCTTGTTTATTAAATTTTGCGCGTTTATTTATTTTCATTTACAACAAAAAATATGATAATATTTGTCCATTTATTCATTTAAGGAAGAAGAATTTTTCACACTTAAATTTACTCACTTTTTTCAGACTGAAATTAAAAAAAACTAGAAATTTCAAAAGCTATCAAAATGTACATTTGACTTTTATGATGACCTGAATTTTAAATCTCTATAAGAATTTTAAATGTGGAAGAATGATACAAACCATTCATTATTAAATACAGACAAAATTTTAAAATGGGAGTAAGAGTAACCACTCTGTAACAAGTTTGATGCTTGATTATTTTAGGTTTAAAATTTTTCTTTTCAGTAATAAATGTCGATGCTTCATTATCCAACATTTGTGTCATGAAAAGGGAGTTATAAAAAAAATTATACTTGCTTTTCTTCTATTTGTTTCGATTTCCTTGTAGCAATGAAAAGATTAAAATTAAATACGGGTTGGATTTTATAATATTTTTCTTCTGAAGAGTCCGTTGTTCAACAAAAAGACGGAGAAGTAAAACGAAATGTAAAACGATTTAAGGTACTATAATACACTAAGCCTAGAATAAATTTTTTGATGTTTTTTCAGATTTAAAACAATCTTACAAATTGTGAAAAAAGGCTTGCGAAAATTTACCACTATTGCTTTTAAGAAATCAATTACCTGACAAAGACCCTTCAGATATCTCTGTAATCATCGTCTGCTCGTTTCACAGAACTTTTGAGCACTTAAATAAACCATAATAGTTCTCTGTTATTAGACGAATATGCGAATAACAGAAGGACATAGCACGAATAATGGAGATGCCCACTGCCCAATGATGAACTCTTACTTCTTCTTACGTCATAAAAAACAAAGAAATTTCGAAATATGAATACATTATCTATATGGTTAAGATATACAGGGTGTACTTTAAATGTTGCGACAAACTTCTAGGGGAGGTAGGGCACATCATAAGGATTAAGAATTGCTTAGGAACCTATACCCGAAAATGTCAGACGTAAGTGGTAGCAGAGGTAGAAGATGGGAAAAGAAGAAAGAGCGATTAATTTGAAACATTTATTGGACAACAAATGATGTACGACAGCTTCAATGTTACAACATATGCTCGAAGTTTGCACCATCAAACGCCAAACACACCTGACACTGACGGACCATTTGAATGCCTCGAATTATTTGATCTTTCTGGAGCAGGTTCTTCCCGATTTGCTTGACAATGTTCCACCAAATGTGGGGCGCAACATGGAATTCCAACATGATAGGGCCCCTCCTCATTTTGGACTGGATCTTCGTAGCCATTTGAACAGATCATTCCCGCATCGATGGACTGGGAGTGGTGGACCAGCGCCCTGGCCCCCATGCTTACCGGATTTATCGAGCCTTGATTTCGTTTTTGGAAAGTCATCAAAAGTGTCGTGTATCACGATCCTGTTGTGTCTGAAATGGATCTCGTGGCAAAACTCGCCTGCGCAGCTGCTACAATCAAAGAAACTCCCAGTGGGTTTGAACATCTCCGACAACCAATGGTCCGTCGGTGTCAGACATGTTTGGCGTCTGATGGTGCAAACTTCGAGAATCTGTTGTAACATTCAAGCTGTCCTACATCATTTGTACTCATGTCCAATAAATGTTTCAGATTAATCACTTTTGTTTCTTTTCCCGTCTTCTACCTCTGCTACCACTTACCCCTGATATTTCCCAGCATGGGTTCCTATGCAATTCTTAATTCATATGATGTGCCTTACCTCCCCTAGAAGTTTATGACAATATTTACGGTACACCCTGTATAAACAGGTAGCGTCATATTGCTTACAGGTGTAGCGCAGTCTCAAATATTATTCGTGAAAATAAAAATCTCTGTTTTCTTTTCAGTCCTTTAAAATGTATAACATTGTTACAAAATATGAATTTTCTAATACTCAATTTTCTTTCAGTTATCAGCAGAACATCTGTAAATGTATTGTCCGTTTTGACGTAGAAATTATTTTGTATGTGGCAATAATATGCGCTCATTTATTTAGAAGAAACCACTCGTAGTTACTTCTAAGCTTTTACAAACTTCAGTATTTCAGAACTTTGTATCATTATCATAATATTTGTTTTTTATTTTCTTGATTTAATGGTAATTTGGAGCAGACGGTATTATTCACTATTATTCGGACTTCATATTGAAAAAATATAATAAGCTTATTAGCACCCACATTTAACAACTCATTAATTATATTTTCATACTAATTTACATATCTACCAGTGTAAACTCTGTTGAAATGACATTAAATTGCAGCCGCTCTTGCTCAAAACTATAAGTTATATTTAACTTTCCCTCCTATCTGAGAAATATGAGCTTTGTATCATTTGGAGTGCAAAGTCTAAATCATTCATATTTGGAGATTGATTTTGGAATGAATGCAATTACTTATTTGGAAAATTCGAAGAAATAGAATTTGATTGACTAGCATTCCATTTTTTACGAAAAAGCAAAGAGTGAATCATTTTAAGTTCTCCTACGAACTTGCTGAACTCTTGCGAACTTACAACGGCGATAATAAAATAATGTGAATGAATATGCCGGCTAGTCGCAGGTTCCACACAGTGTTTGGCTTTGTGTATTTCATTATGATAAAGCATTTTAAGGTTATCTGCCTATATGCCTTCGTAGAGGGCTCCCTAAAGGAAATTGGCTCGTACATACATTACGTATGGGTAATGCCACAGCGATTTTACCGTTCAGCAGCTGATGATGAATCGTTCGGTTCATCATCAGCTGATACATCATCAGCTACCGTTCGGCATACACGGCTTCTTCAAACATTCCTTAGAAATTACCTCTGATGATAACCAGGTGGGTTGGAATAGCCCTAAGGCAAGTCATTTCTTTAGTGTTTTTGCAGTATTATTTTGGTATTTAATATTTACTTATAATTTAATAATCTATTAGGCCAGTAAACTTCTTAGCATAATAAGGACAACAGATTCTTCTGCTCAGTAGAAAAACTTCGAATATCGAAAGCTGCATCTCGAATAATAAGAATCTAGTGAAGTATAAATGAAAATTTCATATTATTATAATTGAAATAGCTTTGAAAATTTTAATTATCTCCAAGATATTTAATTATCTAACGTACAACGAATGCTGCTCTTGCGAAACGTCATTCTTGAATGTTCCTGACGGGGCTTAGTTAAGTACTAACCTCAACGCTTAATGTCTTCTGGCCTTGAATTCTGAATTTTTCTGGAAAACATATATATGAATCAACTCGCTTCAATATGCATAACAAGCGTAAATAGAAGGTAGGCTATCACATCTGTAGTATCACAAGTGACTAATATACTGCTGGATCTAGTAAAATGTTATCGTCCACTCACGTTTTCAGAGCGAATACCCTGAGAGCGGGTCTGAAGGTCTGCCCACTTCATTTATCCCTAGCCTCTAGAGAGCACTTTCGGTTCGCCATATATTTTGAGACACTGTACGCTTACGAATATCCATTCCGCTTACGAACTTCCATTCTACAGAATTCGAACCCGGTCTTGCCTGTACTGCAGCAAGCGTCGCTAACCACTTTGGCCGGCTGAGAGGTAGTAACAAAATAGCTACTAATATTGCACAAATATGCAATAAAAATGTTTAAAAATAACGAAATTCGGCACTACAACGTTATCTGGCGAAATGCATTTTGAAAATTTGGAATGTCACCAAATTAATCGACTTACTCGAGGAAAATATAATACAATAAATATATAAGGTAAAAGTTTGAAGCTAAATATTTTGGCTGTAAATGCACAACAGTTTGAAAGGAAAAGTTAAATAGGACTGTTTGATAGCTTACATTTTGGAAAATTAGTTCAGAATACAAGAAATTCTGGAAATCGTTTTATTGTGTAAAGGTCTAACATATTGTAGCCGTTTTAACATGATACAGATAGTGCATAATTTATGTGATACGATGAGTACGAATTTAAATGTATAGCATAAATGAGGATCAGTAAGGCAGTAATCCGTTTTACATCAACTGCGTTTAGCGAAATCGAATTACAAATTTCCGAAATGCAAGACCATGAGTGGCCGAATTGTAAAATCCCTATATGCAAGTTGTTCGTCATGAGATCACTTTGCGGTAAACTGACTGGTTGCATCGGAGTTATTAGAGCCTTCTCTTAAAATGTTCTTCGTTTCTTTTAATTTTTATGCCATTACCGGACATTTTCAGCTCTTTCGTCGAGTAATAAAAATGCTGCAAATTTTTCAACCGCTTAAACATATTTTGAACACATTGCGAGTTCCATTTCCGTTCTCCTTCTGTTTTATAGGACACAAGAATTTTACTACTTTTTTATAATCCCGTGATGTGACTCAAATTTCGGCTATTTATAGATTAATTATTTGCCGAAACATCTCTAAATTCACTTTTAAGTGTAGTCTGTGATTCATTTGCACTGCCTGCCTTTTTAATTGATGACGCGAGAGTATTTTCTGTTACTTCATCAATCATATTTACCTTTTGACTTTCATTTCATTTTAAAACCGCAAAAATCATAATCTTCAGCCTAATATCTTTTCGCTGTTAATTTGAAATGTCTAACTAAATAACCTTGAATCATTATGAAAATCACATTGAATGTATTTAATGCCTCCAGCTAAAAACATTGTTTAAAATTAAATTCAGTCTTTCTTTAACTTTTTATATTTTTGGCATTCATCTTCACTGCAAATTAAACTAAAGTAATCATGCAACCATGAAAAAAATTTGCAACGCGGAAAAAGAAATTATTTACAAAATAATTTCTTTTTCCGCAAATTACAATTTACATTTTAATAAAATATGTATAGTGTAGCATAAATAAAGGGTAAAGGATATGATTATAATTACCTTCAAAAGATAGATCGCAAAGTTTTGCAAGATGAAACTTTGTAAGAAGATTTTCTTCACCAAAAAGTTACAAGGAATCGGCGATTGGAAGGAAAGAATTATTGAAGTGCAATAAATCCTAAAAAATAGTTTAACTTTAGTGACTATTTTTTATCTCTTCATTTTTGTTAAATCTTTCTCCTCTGCAAATCCATTTAAATTTCAAGAAGGTGCAGACTGTAATTTTTATTGAAAATATGAGCTTTGTTTTTGTTTGGTTTGGTTTGGTTTATTTGATTGTGGCCAAACACTCGAGTGTCATCTACCTAAGGGAAGGGACCTTCTTGGAGAAACGGGAAAACTACGAAAACGCTCATGCAGGAAACCCATTTGTCGGGATTCAAACTTCGGTCCGAACTACCGGTGTTTAGCGACTTCATCCCTCGGTCGCTGTTGGGAAAAACATGAGGAAGCGGTTTCGATAAAACTTTTGAGTTGCTGAAAACAAAGCAATGCCCAAAACATCGAGTGCTTTTGATTATTTGTACTATTTAAAAATTAACTACTGATTCAGTGTGAATACGAAATTGAAAATGTAAAAAACTAAATATAATTGGCGACACGGCGTTGTTTTGGAGATATCTGAAACTAGTATAAACTTTCACCAGAAAGTTCGGTATTGGCGGTCAAATTCATCAAAAATTTTGCCATTCGTGTTCAAAAACTCCAAATTTAATATATTTGGCTGTATTATTTGCAGAATATCAGCAGCTAAATTTTTATTATTATATGTTTTCAGATAAATATATTCGTAGACAATTTATTGAAAACAATTTACTAGTTAAAATACATTTTATCGAACAGAAGAAAACTATGACAATGTTAATAATGAAACATCACCGTAAAATGAGATACAAGAATTAAAATTAAGTTACAGAAGTCTCTTTCGTGTATGTAATCTACAATTGCTATTCACTAACATTCCATGCTTCCGTATCAATAACATGGTTCATGAGTTATCGTAAATTTCAGATGTACTTGGTTGCAGTTATCTTCCCAGAATTTTCAATAATTTTAAGGCATCTTCCAGAATTATGCAAATGTCTATGTGGACTGGAAATAACTGAGCCAACAGCAAAACAAATCGTATTATATTAATTAGGTGCATCCAGTTTTCCTTTCTAATTTTTCTCATGTATTCTATAAAATGACGTAATCTTCTTGTACTTTTTCAAGCAAATCATTGTTAGGAATTTAATCATATTTTCAATTACCTTGAAAATATGAAACGAATCATTATGTATTAATTTTTAAATATATGTCAGCATCATTTCATGTATCATTTTATTAATTCAATTTCATATATAATGTGAATTAACTTTTAACATCTCATCTAAGACTTCAAGTTGTCTCGTAACCGTATATAAATTGTACTCTGTTGCATTAACTAACATGTTAATCTAAACAGATATTCTTTTTCATAATTTTAACACGAATACTAAATAGCAACTATTAATATAAATTTCTATATTTTTTGTGCTCTTTCAGTTAAATCTATAAGCATATTGTTAAATATTTCGAGTGAAAAATGTTTAAAATGCGCATCGAACAATTTTTTAATTTATAGATGTAAAATATAAAAATACGATGGCTTTGCTCTACGTGAACAGTCAACATCTAATTAACTTTCCGAAATATCAGGATCTTCCCCCTAGACTATTACTTTCGAGAACACCCTGGCGCGTTATGTAACCGTCACTATAAATAGCTCTACGCGCCATTTTTAGTTAGTCATCTTCCGGCTATCGCATGCAATAAGATTCTTCTCTGCTTGGTTTCTTTTTCTTATCTTTGTTCAATAACGTATGACGCAAAAAATCTTTAATTGAATATTACCTAATTTAAATCACTACGGATATGTAATTTGGTGCCCTTCATCTAAAAGAAAAAATGATCGGCCATTTGAATTGAATAAAGATATGGAGCATTAAATTCTTCAGTCTCATCTCTTTTCTACATTCCATTCTGCGAAGACAAACCTCCGAATTCTGAAGTGACCTGATTACGCTGCTTCATGATTTTCTATGCCCATCTACTGAAAATATGACATACATAAGTCTAACTCAAATTATCTCAAGGTAATATTGTGCCACACTTTATAATTCTGTCATAAATAATGTAGTCCTAAATAGGGAAGTATCTTCTTAATTTTATTTCAGTCTGTTCTTAGGCCCAAGTAAAATGCCCTTCTCTTTTCAAAGTAAATTTAAATGATGGTGATTCCCAGATAATGGTCATACTATCATTAATGGTCAGGTTATAGTTGTCAGATTATCAAACAGTCAAAGTCAAACGTTATGAATGAAAACGGAAAAACGAAAAAAAAACTGAAAAAATTGAAACAGAATCGTTTCATCTACCTACCTTCTCCAAATAATCGATTTATGAGAACATTTGAAGCTGAAATGACAGCTCAGCACTCGAAGTGATAACTGGTTGTGACAACTGGTTTTGGGTAAATAGAGCAGACAAATGTGCTAATATAGAATAGGTTTTCAAGATATTTGAGAATAACATTAGTATTAACCAGTTCCTAAAAATTACTGTATGAAGATTCTCTTCCTGAAAACAGATAACCTTCCATGGCTTTACCATAATCAATTAATCAGCAGCGGAAAGGAAATTCTGGTTTCAAATCTAGCGGGAGCTTAGATCATTACAATTACCTTTGACTAAAATAAATTGAGGAGCAGAAAGCCTTTGCACTGCCTGTGGCCAAGATTCATTTTACCCTAAATAAAAGAGAAGATTTTTTAAAGGAACAGCTTACGAAAACACGGTCAAATAAAAGTAAATCACGCGAGGTTCATAATTAGGTAAAAATGCAGCGGAAACTGATTATTTGTTCCACATAGCTTAACTGGTAACCTCTGTACAGCGACAATGCACTAAGCTCCAAACTTATCCAGCCCTCAGGTAATATAATAAATAAGTAATCGAGAACTGTTAATATCTTATAGTCTTACTAGTACATTTTCATTGAAAACGAATATAGAATATACTGCCTACACATTTTAAAATTAGTTGACAACTATAGTTTCCCACACATGTCAGTTTTAAACTTCTTTCTTCAAATTTCTTTACATCAAAAATGTAGCTTCGACTTCTTATCAAATATGCGAATTTTATTGAAGCCATATTTCACCATTCTTTTATTATATCTCTCTACAAAGGACGACAAATATCTTCCAGAGAAATGGAAAAGAGTTTGTTTAAAGCACATCAACTCCAAAGACGATGCATTGTGACATTTCATTTGTGGAAACGATTCGATGTTATCTCCAGTAAAATGACAGCTCTAAGGCCCAATCTTACGCTTTATTTAGCGCACGGCATGGAATTGGTCTGGGAAGTCTGTCAAAGCTTTCAAATAACTGGAGCATTTCCGACATTTATAAAATGAATCGTGATTCACTTTCCTTACTTAAATGGAAAATGAAACGCCATCGAAAAGTCCTTAGATAGCAACTGTAATCCCATTTGAAAAGCTGGAACTATATTTTGTGTACAAGATTTACAACTCTCTACGTAACTAAAATATACGTTATGTATTTTATGCTATTTGGAAAAGACTATGTGTAGCTTAGAATAACGTATTTTCTAATCGCGGTAATACGTAAGACATGTAGAAATTAAAATTTATGTATAGTATTGAATTACGTCAAAGATATAAGACAGGGCAGATTTTAAAAATTGCATTTCCATTTTATATAAATAAATAGAAATATTCAGTATATGTTACATATATTTCCTTAAGAAAACTACGTATAAATGCTCTTCATCTGCCCGCTAGGAAACAATTATATTATAACAAGGCACGCCATAATATGGTGCTACAAACACCTTGGTTTCGTAACTTGTCCGAACAAATCGGTTCAACAGGTTTTACAAAAAAGGAAAATAATGATTGAATTAAAGATCAAAGAGACGCAGTAAGCGGTACTTGCATTTCTCAATACTAAGTAGAAAAGCAGAGGATGTTACACTGATAGGCATTTTAAAGATTTAGATGTCGATAGTGACATATTATTCAATGATGGCATACAAATATTTGATTATTCTGCAAATCATGTCAAAATAATATCAATTAAATGTGTTACAAAATATATGATTAAATACGTTATTAAAAAATAAATGTAAAATTTTTAAGAGATTATGTTTGTATTTTTATTCATTTCTTAGTTTGTTACGCAATAGCAGTTATAATTTGAAAACTATTTATTGCCTTTATGCTGCTTTGAATGATAACACTATAAAACTTAGCTGTTTGGCAGGCTTCAAGAAAGATGAACTGACGACCTTATATTCTGTGCAATGGGAACACTTTTCGGTTTCTATGAAAGATAAATACTCTGGTAACATAACGTAATACAATCTAACTGGGAACGGAAAATGGAAAGAACGGGCTACACATGTTTTTAAAATCAAAAACATTTCTCAAGATTTTTATTTTTGAATATTTGCATTTTAGTTTAACTGAAAGTTACATAAAAATTGGTAGTATACGTGTTTATCAGTGATGAGAGTAACTGTATCTCAGGAATGTCTTTTATTTAGTCTTTATTGCAACGATTTTCTTTTTTCAACGTATTTAGTACTAAATGCAAAAACTACTTCAAGCATTTCTACCAGTAGTCGTACTGTATACAATATTTGTAGTGTTCTTTAAAACCAGTGACGTGCGGTGACATTTGCTAATAGGGAAGCTGTGTTACCATAAAAATGATAAAAAAATACTGAAAATAACAAAAATAAACAGTTTCTTTATTTTTGTTCTAAAACAGATGTACTGACAACAAACAAAGAACTTGTTAGCCCTAAGGAACAATTTTGTCTAGAAGGGCAATTAATTTTGTTTTGGCATTTTAGGTTAAAAACTTGAATACGTTGAATCATTTTTCAAATTGTTGCCACTATATATTATCGCCCTGTATTGTATTTAAAAAAATTAACTAATGAAGAATCTGCATAAATGTATATATGTTTCTCGCATTGTGATAAAAAAACGGTACCTAGAGCCATCCAATTTTGAATAACGTACGTCACCACCCGAATATAGCATCTGAAAACCCAAATTTGGAACTTATTTTAAAAATCTATTTCATATTTTGTAAAGCATTTATGAGTTTTTGATTAAGAAACTCAACGATTTCAAAGCGATCAATGGCAACACTGTACGAAAAAAACATTTTTGTCTGCAGCGCGCGAGACTGCATCCGAAATTCTAAAAATGTGCTCTTTTTAAATTATATTGCGATATTGCTATTGAACTGAATTTTATGGTTTAAGTGCGAAGAACATGATATTTAATAAATAAAGGTAATACACAAAACCTTAAAAAAGCCCCTTTGGGCGTAATATAAAATCTGAAAACTTTCAGATTTTTTAAATTATTTTTCATATCTGGGAACGGGGATTTCTTTCAGTAAAGTGGTTTATTACTTTATGATAACAATCGCTCGTCGTTGATTGCACCAAAGTATTTAAAAGCTCTTTTTCTATTGAAAGCAACGCTGGTGATCACTATCTTTCCTCTGACTGAGAGCTCCTTGTGAACGTGTGAATTCGCTTCTGTGTTGAGAAATTACGCTCAACAGATGCACTCGTCGGCGGTAAGCGTAAAAATTAATTATATTAAATTGTATGATTTTTAGCAGCCTTTTGTTCAGATAATCATCAATTGTAGTATTTTTATGCCTAAGAAAGACTTGCCAATACAGTCTGAACATGAATATAAATATTGCAATATACCACACACTTAACATAAATCAAGAAATTTCTCCATAAATCTAAGATCTAAAATTCTAAAAGAAAGTAAAGATCTAAAATTCTGTCAATGCAATTTCGTTATCAATGTACCCGGCATATCATAAAACAGACGTCTGTATAACTCCTTTTCAGATCCAATATCAGTAAGTCTTACTCTTTTTTGCTGTTGTTGTTGTTGCTGTTGCATTTCCGAAAAATTTTGATCTTATTCCAAAGCATCCTAAATCAAATCAAAATCGTTTCGTTTCTATTATAAAAAGTCTATAAACTGATTTATTTTTGTAATACAGTATTCTGCATTAAAATCCCTTTTTTCTTTGCAATATATATCAAATAGGATAGCTGACTGTACAAATTTTTGATAAAAAACTATTAACAAAAAAATGGAAATCAAGATCTGTTTCGTATAATCTAGATTGTTGTATCAGAATCTCATTTGTCTGCTGAGAAATCATATTCAACAACAAAAGTTTAAATTCTTATTTTATATTCCATAACTCAGATTACGGTTCTGCTATTATTATTCCATTTAACAGGTGCGCCTGAAGAAAAACGCTTTTTGACTTCTTGGTCTAAGGCTTCCAGAAGCCAAGAAGATCTGATGTGGACACCACATAATTTCCTTGTATGGACTATTAAATTATACGCATTTTTCGTTTAAACTTATTTCCTGGAATTTCATTAGAGATAAATTCTCATTCAATTTGGCCAGCGTGCAGGAAGACAGATTTTTCCGTGCAGAGAACTGGAAGTTTACTTTAAGTCCCACTCGGCAAAATGACATTGAATATTCAAGAAATGACTTAAATTACTATTTTCCTGAGTTTCAAATGTAAACAAATTAACGGTTTATTAGGCTTAATTCACCACTTAAACTTTTCAGCTGTTGATAATTCTACAACTAGTGCATGCAGATTAAGTAAAGACATAAAATTCTTAACCAGAACATAAAAACTACATAATTAAATCACTTTCAAAGCAAAAAATGCACAATTTACCAGTATGTAAGAGTAAAAATATTAAGTTCATTTAGCCAGGTAACAGAATGGAATATATATATATATACATGTAAGATATAACAAAATACGATAACTGCTGTAAGAATAATTGGCGATCTCAAAATTAACATTCTAGATTTGGTGCTCTCTTCTAAATTCATCTGCTCTCCCAAATTCGAGATCTTTCCATGTTACGTAACGTTTTCATGCAGATACCTCCTGCCCGATCACTAAATTGTAAACCAAAACTTTTTTTAACACGAACTGAAACTGTTGACTGCCTGCCTTCTTCCTTTGAACTGCTGCGTTCTCTTTCGCTAAGCTCTCCTGATGGCAAGACCTACTTTTCCACGCTGCTACCGCTTACTTGCTTAAAATGATGTTACTTGCTTAAAATGTTACGTAACGTTTTCATGCAGATACCTCCTGCCCGATCACTAAATTGTAAACCAAAACTTTTCTAACACGAACTGAAACTGTTGACTGCCTCCCTTCTTCCTTTGAACTGCTGCGTTCTCTTTCGCTAAGCTCTCCTGATGGCAAGACCTACTTTTCCATGCTGCTACCGCTTACTTGCTTAAAATGATGTCGATTTTAAAACCCGCGTACATAGAAATTATTGTATTCAGCTATGACTAAAAAATATCTTGCCTGCAAAAGGATGATATGTTGTGCGTAAAAATGAAGATTTCGTTACTTCAAGCTCAGTTGTGTTAAACGCGTCATCATGCCTGTCTACTCAGTCTTGTCTTCAGCCACTACGCTCTTCTCAGCCATGACGAATATAGAAAGACCCTGAGAAGGACTGGATCCCTTCATCTATGCATTTTAAAAAAAGTCGATGTCATCTTGAACAAGTAAACGACAGCAGAGTGGAAAAGTAGCGTTTTGCCAGCAGGAGACCTTACGCGAAAGAGAACGCAGCAGTTCAAAGGAAGAAGAGAGGGAGTCAATAGTTTCAGTTCGAGTTGGAAAGGTTTACAGTTTAGTGATTGGGCAGGAAGTATCTGCATTAAAATGTTACCTAACATGGAAAGATCTCGAATTTGGTAGAACAGGTGAATTTAGGGAAGAGCACTAAATCAAGAATGTTAATTTTGAGATCGCCAATTATTCTTACAGCTTCTATCATATTTTGTTATATCTTACATATATATGTATGTGCGTATGTATATTTACATACGATTGGTGCAGCCGATTGCAACGAAAAGGGAGGTGCACAACTACATGTTATAGCAGTCGCAACGTTCTACGGCGACTCGCTGTTGAGGTTTGCAAGATGCATACATAATACAAACGTCAAAAAAAATTCTTTTCTGAATCGATTTTAAATCCAACTTACGATCCTTTTCGCAGAAACAGTCCTTTGTTCTGTCCATACGTACAGATGTCACGCGAAACCATTATTCAAATGGTTTCGAGAGCGGTTGAAATGGACACTTTCGTTGAAATATAATACCCGAAATTTTCGCGATTACAATACTTCCTTTACTTCATACAAAGAAGTAAAAATGATTAAAATGTTGTCATAGTTTGAAAACATATTTTACATTCCTTTATATATCTAACAGATTGAGGGAAAATTAGGTTCAATCTGTAAGCATAACAGTGCACGAAAACAGCATGTTACAATATTTTTATAATTTTGGATTGGGCACCATTATTTAGTCCGTCTATTACGGCAGCACCGTCATATTTTTGTTGCACTAATTTTTTAGCGCGCTGAAATTCATCAAGGTAATTCTTAATGTGGATAAATAAAGCTTTATAAAGAAACGTACATAAAAATAACAAAATATTCTTTACTTTATAAATTTTTAAAAAATCCAGTTACTCATTACGAACTTCTACAAACATTTTTGGCCGCGAGTCAGGATCGACAAAATGTGCATATTAAGAAGACGTTTCTGGTCAGTGGTATTTTAATTTAAGAGCACTCTTTCTTGGTGAACGTTAAGATAAACGTTTTTGAGAAAATAATTACAGTACACCTTAAACATAAAAATTAAAATTATAATTATAATTATTATAAAGACAAACGTAATCGACTGAACTTATTTTTCTTTTCGATATCAATGTGTTCCCTAATGCTGAACTTGTGACACTAATTTAGTCAAGGGTGGCTTATCGTTAGTCTCGTTACTCGTCTTAAGACAGCAAGCACTAGAATTTTCGGTAGTAAATTAGCTCCTGTTTTTACTTGCTTGCATTTATAAGTTGAATCGAATACGGACAAAGTGGTAAAACCAATTTTTTGGAATTGGGGATTTCGGTTCTGTGTATCGATTTCTCCTTGAAATTATGTTACAGTTTTTTAAAATGATAATTCGTTACTGCAGCTTTATACTCAAAAAAAAAATTATTATTAGTAGTAGTAGTACAAAGGGGCAATTTGCCCAGAAGAACTATTAATTTCGTTTTGGAATTTTGCGTCGATTCTCTAAAAGCGTTGCTTCACTTTTCAAATTGTTGCCACTAAATATTATCGCTCTGCATTATACTTAAAGATATTAAATACACAGTCCAGTCACATTAATGTGACCATCTGTCAAAAGCCAGAATAACCACCTTTCGCAGAGCGGACTGCTGCGAGACGTGCAGGAAGAGAGTCACATAGGTCCCTGAAGGTGTTCTCTGGGATGTTGAGCCATGCCGACTCTAATGCCGTGGCCAGCTGCGCTAGATTACGCGGTTGAGGATCCATGGCGCGAACAACTCGATCGAGATGGTCCCACAGACGCTCGATTGGGTTTAAGTCAGGTGAGTTTGCTGGCCAGGGGAGGACGGTAAACTCATCCTGGTGCTCTTCGAACCACGCACGTACACTGGCAGCTGTATGGCACCTCGCATTGTCCTGCTGGAAGATGCCATCATCCTGAGGAAAAACAATGCGCATGTAGGGGTGAACATGGTCCGCAAGGACAGATGCGTACTTGTATTGATCCATTGTGCCTTCCACAATGATCAGTGAACCTAGAGAATGCCAGGAAAACATTCCCCAGACCATAATGCTCCCGCCTCCAGCTTGGACCGTTCCGGCAATGGTTGCAGGGTGGTTCCTTTCAGAGGTTTCACGCCTTATACGCCAACGTCCATCTGTCCGATGGAGCATAAAACGCGATTCATCCGAAAACGCAACCTGTCGCCACTCAGTGGACGTCCAGCTGCTGTACTGGCGTGCAAATTCTAGCCTTCGCCGTCGATGAACAGCAGTCAGCATAGGTGCACGAACCAGGCGTCTGCTTCGGAGGCCCAGACGCAGCAATGTTCGCTGAATAGTACTTTGGGAGACACTTTTGGTAGCCCCTTGGTTCATTTTGGTGGTCAGTTGCTCAACGGTAGCCCGTCTATCTGCCCGAACGCATCTCCGCAACCGTCGTTCGCCTCTGTCATCTATGGCCCGTGGTGCACCACATTTGCCACGTCGCTGATTTTGGACAGTCCCATTTTGCCATGCACGGTACACTTTTACCACGGCGGCACGCGAACAGTTCACAAACTCAGCCGTTTCGGAAATGCTTCCACCCTTGGCCCGAAAGCCAATGATCATGCCCTTTTGGAAGTCGGATAAATCGCTTCGTTTCTGCATTACGCCAACGATTGAAATGTTTTCCGAAGCCCTCACACACCCTTTATATACGCTCAACTGCACTGTGCTGCCACCTGCCTTCTGTGATTGGTTATTTAACTCTGACATGGAAAGTACGTGGTGGTCACATTAATGTGACTGGACTGTGTAATTAAGAATGTATATAAATATATGTATGTTTCTCGCATTGTGATAAAACGACGGTACCTAGAGGCATCGAATTTTGAATGACGTAATCCTGCTGCGAATATGGGCATCTGGAAGCCCAAATTTGAAATTTGTTTTATTATCGATTTCCTATTTTGTAAAACTTTAACGAATTTTTGATTAACAAACTGAAGGATTTCAAAGCGAGCAATGGCAACGTTGAACAGAAGAAACATTTTTATCTCTAGCGCGTGAGACTGTGTATAGGAAATACTAAAGATAGGCTCATTTTAAAATTATTTTTCGATATTGCTCTTGAACTGAATTTTATGGTTTAAGTGCGAAGAACATGATATTTAATAAATAAAGGAATAATATATACACAAAATGTTGAAAAAACGCCCCTTTGAACGTAATTTAAAGTCTGAAACCTTTCCGATTTTTTAATTTATTTTCGGTTCCTTTTTTATGTATTCCTCAATTGCTTGTTTCGTATTCATGTTTGCTAATTTAATTTTATGTATTAGATTTTATTTTTGGTACTCATGTGGATTACTTCAAATGGTTAAATGGGTCACTGAGTAATCCGTGGGTCATAGGTTGTCGAGGCCTAGTCTAATGAATAGAATCAGTGGAAGCTTTATACGATATTACGGTATTCAGCATTCACGAACTGAACCATGGGAGGCTGATACTTTCTAAAGTGCATGAGCGCAGACTTCTTTACAACTGACTACTTTACAAGATAAAAATATTGTTGCTCTGGAAGCTATCACGTATTTAGCAATACTGTGCTTCCATTGAGAAGATGCATATATGAATCAGCCGATCAGCGCCGATCAGCCCTTTCCGCCGCTTCGTGGTGGGAGTACATGAGACACTGTAGCGGCTGCTGAGACAATCTGCTTCATGTTATCATGCGGTGAACATCCTACGTCTTTGTTTTTATCCTATCAAATAAACTATTTATAAGTACCATATACTACGTTTTGTTCACGAGAACATCATAAATATTCCGACAAATATAATCGCACAATATGCATTTATTATTTATAGTGTAGAAAACACAAGGAAAGCGGCTCTTCTACAGTTTCATGGACTGCATGCCACTGCGTAAAACGACATTCACGAGTTTTATAAGAAATGCAGGGGGAAAAAAGCAACTTCCTGCATAGATGTGAATTCGGTGGCAGAAAACAAATAAAATGTTGTACAGGGACAAATCTGGGCTACATAGCTGATAAAGAACATATCTAAGGTTCGTCTTAGCTCAGATACTGCCACAACCCCGAGGGCAACCTCTGCCACTTCATATAATTTCTCATCTGCTTTATCTTCTATAGAAAGCTACAGCATTCTTTCTTCAAAATGGCTCTGTAAAAGTTTTAAAATGCCAATAGAGATCCTTAATTTTAACAATTTAATCCTTAAATTTAAGTTCGAAAGTATACTCCAATTCATTGAAGCTTTTTTAATATCAAAGAAGACAGCAACCACAGAAAGCAATTTTTCCCTTTTCTCGAATAAAATTTACAAAATGACATAAGGCATCAACAGAGAAGCGGCCTGATACAGAACCATATTTCCCGCTTGACATAATTTCTGGAAGTCAGTACATAATGGTAAAGTCCTTTTATACGTAGCTTGTCTAAAACCTTTGCAAGGATCTTTAACAAATAAATTGGTGTAGAGAACAAAGGCAGAACAGAACGATGATGTAGGGAACAATTCTGCGATGGTGTAGGAAACAAAAGCAAAACAGAGCAGCACGCCGCCGGAGTAGGTCTGTGACCTGGTGTTAGCCTATGAGGATGGTTACTAATCCAGCGGATGTATTCTAGAACTTGTATATATTATATTAAAATATAAATAAAAAATTCATGAACATTAGAAATGCAGACGATACACACATACACAACGTATAAATATTATGTACAACGTTTAATTATTTAAACATGAATAACTAATTATGACGTCGACTATGTACGTGATAGTAAATGCTTTTATAGTTTTGAATAACAGTGTGTGGTGCATATTGTAATAGATGAAAATACACGTTATAATACGTTTTAAAGTTATGTAAATTTTTATGCGTTAGTCTATTTCCTGGGATGAAATAGTCTGATCACATTTAAAATATGGAACACTTTTCTGAAAATATAAGGACTGCACTTAGTGTTGTCTGCCCCTGCCGCCCAATTCGAAGTATAAAAAGGGGAATAAGAGCAAATCATCTCACGTTATGAGTCCAGGTATAGTTGTGGGCTAATGATGGTTGAACCTTCATTTGCCGTTAACATGGGAAATGCCATCTGGGAAACTACGAAAAGCATCATAGCGGCTTTACTATTAGCATTATATGGTGCACTATCATATATTAGTTTCGCCTTCCACGAACATCATCTCTATTACATTTAGAATATGATACAGGATCCTGTATTACATTCGCGAGGTTTCGAAATAGAAGTGTTCACCTTTGGCACAGAACTATCCGGGGCTATATTACAATAAGATAATGCCGGTCGCATGCATTGTTTAATAATTCTTGTTTGACCGCAGTGAGTATATGATTGGTATAAGTTCTTCCGTATATCATCACGCATAATCATAGCAGACGAGTTGTAAATAGGTATTCAAACTATATGGAATGACATATGGCTATTCAAAATCTACTAACTAACCAGTTGTAAGGGTTAAAAACAAGAAGTAAATTATTAAATTTAGTATGTTTTTTTACTTTGCTTTCTTTTTGAAATTTTAATCTTTCATGTTATATTTACTGTCTTTAATAAATGTAGTCGTTGTTACTCATGTCTTTCTCTGTGTTACAGTTTTTCTGAATAGTAGACAATTTTTAATTCATCTGAGTAGATTAGATTTAAACACTGTCAATTACACACAAGCAGTCATTTTCTGTTTTAAATTTACACAATCTTTATTCAAATTCCCCTCATTTCTAGAACTAAAAGGACATACATTTTGATTTCGTTACTTACAGGAGACCCATTCTTTTAGAAGACACACACTCGTTATTTAGAACCAGAAGTCGTATGTTTTGCATCTAAGTCTCATTTCAGAAACCTGTCTCATCCCTCTTAGTAAATTTGAAGTGAATATTTAATTTATATGTGCTTTCAAAGATAAGGTAATGCGTTATTTAGTTATTTATGTATGTTATATTTATATATCGTATTAGGTACCTTTCTCAGTGACCAAAATGCATCACTGAGCAAAAATAAAAATTAAAAACGTAATAAACAAATAAATAAAAGTAATAAAAAAGAAGCATTTCCAGTGGGATATTTCGGTTTTTCCATAACGGTTTAGTCCTTACACTTTGAAAAAGCAAGAATACCTTATATCATTATTCCTATAACAGTTTATTTTTCAAATTATTATTCTTACAGTAGCTTATATTAATTTAAGTATTCAGTTCACTATATTCCTCAGATTTATACATAAATATAGACTTTATAAAGATTGATAAGCAATTATAACTTAAATATCAACAGAAATATAATATTAGAAAAACATAAAAATTAAAAAATTCAAAAGCTTTCAGAATTTACATTACACACAAATTGGCTTTTTTTTAACGTTTTCTGTGCTACTTTTATTTATAAAATGTCATGTTTTTCGCACTCAAACCATAAATTTAATTTAACAACAATATCGCAAAATAATTTTTAATCGAGCATATCTTTAGAATCTTCAATACACAGTCTCGCGCTGTGGAGATAAAAATGTCTTTTTTTTTCGAACAGTGTTGCCATTGCTCGCTTTGAAATCGCTTAGTTTGTTAATCAAACACTCATAAATGCTTTACAAAGTACGAAATCAATCATAAAACAAATTCCAAATTCGGGCTTCCAAATGCCCATATTCGGAGGAGGATTACGTTATTCGAAATAGGATGGCTCTATGTACCGCGTTGTTTTATCTCAATGCGAGAACCATACACATATTTATGCAGATTCTTCATTACTTAAATATAGCACAAAATATAGCACAAAGCGATCATATTTGATGGGAACAGTTTGAAAAGTGATACGGACATTTAAAGTGAATCGACACAAAATGACAAAACGAAAATAATAGCCCTTCTGAGCTAACGTCCCTTCGGGCTAATAAAAGAAATACCCTACACAACATCGTGACTATCGAATTACTAATTTCGTAATTGCTAAATAATGAATGGATCTCGAATAAGAAGATGTATAAATTCTTAAATTGGGAGACATACAATATTGCATCTCAGCCATCGATGAATTACTCCGAAGTCCAATAAAAAGCTTCTTGATCCTTTCTCATTAATCTGCACTTAATACTCTAGAGGGGATACTTTACAACAAAAGGTATGACAATCTTGATGTCTTGCAGAGGACGAAAGAGGCGGAAAGCAATTATGAAGCGAAGGAAGTGCAATTACGAATTCCTCCTCTTAACAATTATGCTAATTTATGTTCTCGTGTCGGAGCTAATTACAGGTGACAGAAACATTGGCTTTTTGACATCAGTTAAGGAGGGCTTTCTCCTCTGTTTTACATTTCTCGGCCAGAAATGAGTGAAAGTTTAATCTGCTCAAAGTTTGGGGTAGCTACTTAAATATGGAATGGCTAGCATTAATTCATAAATTGCAATTATCTTTTACTATTTTAAGAATAACTTTGAAATAATACAAGTTTTATGATAACTTATTTGTTACAATATCGTATATAGGACGGTAATTGATTAACAAATACAGAAAGTTTCTTAAGATTATTGTATCTTTTAATTCCCCTTCTATAGTCTAGCATATGACCCCATATTCAAAAATAGTAGTTAGTTCAGAATTTATATACCGTTCTTAAATATTATGTTTGTCAATTAAATTAGTTCAGAGCTCTAAATTATAGAATGAAAATCCTCGTAAACTTTCAAGTCCTTAACTTTTCAAATTTTGCTACTTTAGACATTATTTTAGATAATTGTCGGTTTCACTAAAATTCATAAAATACACGCTTTGCTAAAGTAAAACTTAAACCTTTCGCTGCTTTTCTATTCGGAAAACCTTGGCGCTGCTTCGATTCTAAAATTAAAATAATTCCCCAATTTTAGCCAGTCAAAGTAGTCAATATTGCCCTACTGACTATTTTGACATAAAATGTATGCACATTTAATGCGTTGTTTATCTATTCTTTCTTTTAATTATAACAAATTCATACGTTAATATACAAACCTATATATAAGCATACTAACATTTGCATATAGTATATTCTTGTATATATGCACGATAATAAACAGGATTTGGAAATTACCAAAACATTTATACAGAATTTTGTGCTAAAAAGTTTGTTCCAGCATTAGTAATTTACATTTTGAGTAAGATTAAGATCTTCATTCTTTTCAAGATTAATCTTTCGCAAATTAATAAATGAGTTATATATAATACGAAGTCTGCATATAAGGAACTTGAGACAATAAGCTATAATTTCTATGAGGGAACTAAATTAAATTGGACTTCTAACCGGAGGAATAACCACAGAGTTCTGGCTGGCTTGACCAGTTATCTACCTTCACAACTGTATAACTGGAAACACAGATACAAATTTAAATTTAAAATCAAATAAATATTTATTTAGAAACTAAAGAATTAATGCAAATGAAAACGATTGTTTACTGCTATACAAAAAGGTAGAAGATGGGGAGACCTACCCTTGTTGATCAGTTTCAACTAATACTGAGATTTCAACGCTTAGATCAATCAGATCTAAATTCGTAAAACAACTTAATACAGTAAAACAATTAACTACCTTTATCCGCTTGCACATTGCACACATAGCAAGAAATTATACCCAATCGAACAGAACGTTGATATGCCTCAAGCTCCAATACGCTTAAGGCTAAAATTAACCTCATAACTTTTAAATTACGCCATTTGATATTCAAAGTTGTCTAACTCTCTGGTCTGAGTGAATATTATGACAAAAGCGAAGAACGATGGTATAGAGTTTGACTCATAGCTAGCTTTTAATAAAGCTTAAGCATTATTGTCAGAAAGTAAAATACATTTGTTCATGATCAGCATAATTGGATGACGATTTTGTGAACCCTAGAGTAAAGATTGAAACACTTACTTTGTATCTAAGAAATTCCTTCCGTACTTACGTACTGTCGCAATCATCTTGGCGCAATTTTGCGATTTTTTACGGATGAAAATGTAAAAGTTAGTACTTAGCATGGGCAAGTTGGCGGTTTTCGCGCCTTCGTTTGTAGAAAGATTCCCAAATTATCGGTATTTATAGTAAGTTTAATAAACAATATCAACACATAGGAAAAGAAAACATACTTTAGCAATTTAAAATACAAATTTGAATTATTAAATAAGGATTATGTCATACATTAAAACACAGAAAAACTTACTTACTTCTTCGAATTTTTCAGTCATTTCATTCTTTTTTTGCATTATTCTTCTCCCGAAGTATACAGATATCTGTTTTTACTTAAAAAAACTTCAGAAAGTTGAGGAGACTCGGGTTTGTGCAATCTTCGGCAACAGCAGCTATCTAGAAAACGCATTTCCTTGTTCTTCCCTTTAAAATATTTTCAGCAAAATTCTGTATCACTGTCGAAATTTTACAGTAGTTTCTCCCATTGCTGGAGAATTCCACGAGCTCATAGTTTAAAACTATGGCAAAAAATACAGTGATTTGTGTATAAAAACCGTTGGAACACGGAATATAACAAAATAGAATGCATACGAAAAGGGCTGTGTTGCTTGACTGAAACGATTGTTATAAGCATGATTGCCAGAGTTTGACACTTTCTGAAAATTTGGTTATTTCTTCTAAAATGGTTGCGATAGTACGTAAGTACCATTCCTTTTAGTGAATAAAACGTTTGAGAAGTTTTTTCCCCTTGAAGGAAAACAATTTTATTTCAGTATCCCTCAATAAGAAATAAATGCAAATAATAGCTTTCCTAAACATGAGTGGCAACCTAACATTTACAATACAATTTTTAAACGATATTTTACACTATTATACTTAAATATGAAAAGAAGTATATTGCGTGCAATTCGACAAATACTTGAAAGCAATAAGATTTAGTTAGTTTAGTTTACTTATAATTAGTTTCACTGTAAAATAAGGTCTCAAACTAAGCATCTCTGTGTGCGACAGGCTACCTTCTGAATTATGAACAGAATAAATGAACAAATAAAAGTTAAAATTAAAGTTAATGAATTTACTTTACTTACTTTTCTAAACCATTTAAAGCAGCTATCTGAGTAATAGTAAAAATAGTACAAAAAACACTTCACGAGTTATTAGCAAACATCACAGCTTGGTCGTATTCTGAATTAAAATATTAAAACTCAGTTTTAAATTCCACTTTAACTAGATTCATATTCTGCCTTAAATCAAGCAGATTTTGTATTCACACTCAGATGGATACATGTGCGGAATAAATCGAGCAGAAACTATGAATTCTGAATTAGCGCATGCATGAAAAGTAGTATAGTTAGAAATCAAATTCTAATATATAAAAGACTCCTTTGTCCCTATTTCTAACGCTTACTTAGTGTCTACCTTCGCTGAGTTTACTCATATTTTTCCTAAGCCTCCAATACTCTCTACAACGAACAACAAAAGAATATCTTGATTCCCTCTAATCTTTCCAGGGGAATTGTCCCATTGTGGACTAGTTGCCCGATCACAATGAGCCGAATACGCAAGTGAATTTAATGTTTACGCAATGAAACGTAAAAGGGGCTTCCTAATTGTTAATTTATGAGATTAAATTAATGCTCCTATGTCTCCAAAATTTAATCTTCATATTCGTGTTGTAGCATTAAAATCAATGATATGGCTCCTGCCCCAAATGAATGAAAGATTAAAATGTTAGACATTAAGTAAATAGTAAATTCGATTAGCTAAGATCTCATCAAATTATGAATGCTATTCAGATCTAAAATATATGAATCTAAGTATTTAAATATATAGAGGTAAAATGAAATCAATATTCAGAAAATTCTAAATACATATGTACGATCACTCAAAAATATACGGGGTTCTTTTGAAATTGAGTCAAATTCTAAATTTTTATAATTTTTTCTGTAATTATCTCCTTTGCTTTCAGGAAAAAAAACATGGCGTATTTAAAACACGGAAAGCATGTGTGTTTTTAATGTAGTTAATATAATATTGATCTAGAAGCTAAAAAGGTCTACGGTCTAGTACAGGAACTACGGTTCTTCTAACTCTAATCGATAGAAGGTGCTACCGTCGTAAACCTGTCACGGAAACCTAACAAACGGCTACAGTACATGACGCTGACTTTCCTTGACTATTATGTTCATCAGTATTCAAACGTAAACTGTTGAATACTGGTAGTCTGTCTCGGTTTCAAACCTTGAAAAACAGTTTCTAATCTTCTAGTTTTCTAATCTTCCCTGTGTGTAATGTGAATACGAGCAAGTTTCCTTTAGAAAGTTTTCCATTACCTTAAGCAGATAGCCTTCGTGTACTTTGATCTATACAAAAAAAAAAAAAAAAAAAAAAAAAAACGTAATCTTGATTATTCTCTTCCTGCAAAGCTCATAGCGCTCAATCTAAGGTTACGTATTGCGAGACTCTTTTCTTACTGCAATTATCTATAACAAATGGAAAAGGTTTTGGGCAATAATTCAGTCAGTATACATATGTTTCAGCTTCTGCTACAGACTGATTTTAAATAAAGTGGTTGTTTAAAACATTTTAGAGCGAATAATAATTAAATTAAAAATACTTTTTTAAGAATTTTAATTATTTTTAATTATTTTTTATAATTTATTTTTATTAATAATTTCGATTTATTTTTCTCTTGCAGCGAAATTTTGTTCCGTCTCTTTTCTAGTATCCTTCATAACTCACCCGATGTTCCAAAAGTATATTCATTTGTGGCGCATCGCGATTTTAAAGTAATAGAAAAGATATAGATTTAAGAATTGCCTTTTTTATCATATTTCTTAACTAATTTAACGTTAGATTGGTAACGGTTTCTTATTTTAGAGTAGTAGTATTTATCTTTGGAAACTGTAAAAACATAATCTTTAATTCAAATCTAGTTTAGCGTCAATCTGTGTCTAATTACTCTCGAAATTGAAAGAGTTTCATTCAAAATCTGCGGGAAACTAAAATTGCCTTTTCGCGTAATTTTGATAATGACAATAAAACTAATCGAAACGATTCAGTAGAATTTTTGTTAGTATTATTAGGTTTAATTTTTTATACAAATATAAAAATAGGTAAACTGTTTGCAAATATCAATGATAAAAATCCCACGATTTGCTTCGAGTGTGCAATAAATGCTGTTTATAATACCTTCTGTTATTTACAATAGTGCTGCAAATGTTTTTATTAAGTATTTGCCAAACTAAACGTAGTTAAGAATGTAACAAATATATTCTTCAGAAATCTTGCATCCACTGAAAGGTATCAAAATAGCAATAAGATCACTTTGTTGCAGCAGCTTCTTCGCTTTGAAAGTCATTGCTTTACTAGGATACTAATTTCTGTGCAAAACGAAATCAAAACAACTGTTTGGTAAGAACTTGTGCTCCTATAAATGCAAAAGAAATATTTTTTTAAAAATCAACGAGCACTTTGCTGTGAGCTTACGTAGAGCAACAGTAATTATCTGATAATGAAATATTTTTAATACATTACTCAAAAATTTTATCTTTCCCAGTGCAATCTTCTAGCGATTTTAAACAGGATGGCTCCATTGCGTATAACTTCGTCCTGTTGCTCGTTTCTTAGACGTCTGCTTTTAGATATGAAAAAGTGCCGAAGGTTCGTGACTAAAATATAGGAAGACTGAAAGAATTCGTCTTTTGTACTTCCTGTCGTTTCTTGGAAAGGAAAGAAAATGGTCACGTGACTGAAATACATTTGTCAAGGTGTTATTTTAGAAACTTTTTTCCGAGTCTTTTATCATCCGTTTTCTTTCTGTGCAGCAATCCTTTAAACTTTCTAAGGAGGTGTGCCATGTCAGAGATGAAAGCACATGCTAATTAAGAGGTTAAGGATTTTCTTACAGTATTCTTTAATTTAAATGAAATAATTGCGGAAATAGAGGATGCAAATTTGAATAGATCTCTAGTTTATTGTATTATAAGCGTACTGCATTTAAGCATGTATTCATAAGTGGTTATACTTGAAGAACACTTGTTTCAAAAGACAGGGAGCAGACTCTGAAAGTTTAATATTTTTATTGTAAAAACTTTCTACCTTTTCAATTTCGGAGGCAGTTTTCATTTGGTGCTCTTGTGTTATCGGAACCGGATTAAGAAAGGTATGTACATATGTATGCACGAATGTATGGATATGTGTGTTTATGTATGCATGTACGTACGTAGACACGTGTATAGACATATACGCACATACATCCATACATTCGTTAAATACTTACATACATTTTTTAATCCAGTCCCGATAACAGAAGAGTATCTTTTATTTATATATTATAAAATCTAATCGACAAATAGTTTATCAATATTATAACTAAAATAAATATTATAAACGTTTTTTCTATTGAATGTCTACATTTAAAACGCTATTAGTTTTCAAAATTTAAATCCAGTTTTCGTTATTATATTTTTAAATACTTTAAGCAATTCAAACATTTATAGCTCGAAAAATATTTGAAATTCTTTGCACTTATTGGTATTAATACTGAAATAAGTTAAAATAATTACCTTCGATTTTTCGTATTAAATTATTAAAACATATAAGTATCGAAAAGCATGTAAAACAAGGCATTAATTAATTAAATAAATAATATAAAAATTAGGATTCGAATTCAAATAACATTTTTAAGAATTAGTTACATAAAATAAATACTTAACAAAATTTTAATACTTCAGACTAAAACGTTACATCAGTTTTAACATTTATCAATTTTAAATGCATGTATTGAATTTAAATATAACAATTAACTCTTAAGTGCATTAAAATAATCTTTTTTTCTTAATTTAGCTTTACTTTAAAATGAAGTGAAAACTTTTAGTATAATGAAACTTTTGAAGGAAATAGAAATTTTGAAATAAATATTGCACAGAAAGTAGTTACAGAACGTAGTGGTATTTTTAAAATTTGCTTTTTGAATTTACGTAAAAGTTGCCATCGAAGGGCACCCTAATTCTGATAACTTCAATAAGTAAGAATTCAATCCATAGAAACCAAATGAGATCAGAATATTTCGAGTAGGCGATCTTTGTGCAACCAGCATGCTTCCCAACAGCTTTAAAATAGCTTTAGCGACCTTGTAAAATTTCAGATGCAAAATAAGTTGATTTTAGAACGATGCCAAGGTTCTAGGGAAGAATAATAGCGTAAATAATTCTAAGATCTATATTCAAGGAGGTAAATTCGAAGGACATGTATAGCGTTGCAAACATATTTTGTTAATCCCAGTAATACTGAAGACATCAGGAAAAATTGTCCGAGCGAATATTACAAATTAAATGGGCTTTGGATAACAAAATTAGATATATTATTAAAAACTGAAATAAAAGTTTTAATTATTATCACGTACGCTTGCTTCTTTTAACTTGTTTTAGTTGCATTTTAAATTATTATAGGTTAGCAAATATAAGTTTTTTTAATATTATCTTTTCAGTGCTGTTCAATAATTAATCTTCCTAAAATCTCGGTATTTTGACTTAAAAAGTAGGCTTTTAATGATCAATGACACAGTGACAATTTTCCAAACCATTTATATTTCTGTAATATTCTCTTTATTTCTCTAAGCTTTCTTCTAATATTCCGTTATCTTATGAAAAGAAACTGGGGAGATTTGGGAAAGTATCCACTGTAACACATGTCTGATATCACTGCAAAATAGTTGACACGTGTTGGGTTTTGCTTAAATTTTGAATACTAATAAACCATTTACATTTCTGTAATATTCGCTTTCTTCTAGCATTTCATTATTTTATTAACCGAAAATATAGAGGTTTGGGAAAGTATTCAGTGTCACTCCCTCGGACATCACTGCAAAATAGTTCAAACGTTTTCGGTTTTTCTTTAAATTGCAAAAGATTACTCTGTAAAGCGTGTATTTCAGATATATGGTTCCTGTGAAAGCTTACACTACAGCTATGTAGACCATAATGCAATACAAAAGCCTAGTATATTAAAAATGTCCTACCTTTTCTAGAGACATTAGGTTATTTCGAAGCAGAAGACAGGAAAAATGAGCAACGCCTACGTCGGGAATCGAACCACAGACCTTTCGGTTACCAGTCGAGCGTGCTGATCATTAAACCACGAAGACAAGCGAAGAAGGCGGAAGCAATACCTTATACACTTCCCCCTTTAAAGAGCGACTGGGGTTTCGAGGACCCAATCGTCAAATCCCGGTGGTGGGGAATCATCATCCACCACCTTTTTAGTTCGGGCGCCAGTGTAGAATCATTAGGTATTTTTGAAGTAGGAGCTTGAAGAAATGAGTAACGCCTTCGCCGAGAATCGAACCACGGATCTCTCGGTTGCGCGTCGAGTGTGCTGACCACTACACCAGGAAGGCATGCAAAGAAGGCGGGAGAAATACCTTATATACTCCCCCTTTTAAAGGGCGACTGGGGATTAGGGGCTGCAATCGTCAAATCGTGGTGGGGGAGAATCATCGTCCACCACCTTTTACTTCGGGTGCCACTTATAGAGTCATTAGGTTATTTAGAAGAAGGAGATATGAAATGAGCAACGCCTTCGCCGAGAATCGAACCACGGACCTCTCGGTTGCGCGTCGAGCGTGCTGACCACTGCACCACAAAGGCATGCGAAGAAGGCGGGAGAAATATCTTATACTTTCAATGAAATACTTTGCTTTGGTCCCTGAAAATAAGGAAACCTAAGTTATCCCTAGGTTTACCTAGGGATATTTATTTTAATAAATATTTTAATAAATGTTAGTATGATATTTATTTTTTATTTTAATACATACAATTTTATTTATTTTAATAAATGTTAGTATGATATTTATTTTAATAAATATCATACTAACATTTTAATAAATATCATACTAACATTTTAATAAATATCATACTAACATAGCGAATTTAAAATGCTGTAAAAATTTAAGTAGAAACTTTTAAAATTAATTCCGAAATTCACTTGTCACATATCTACAATAAATTTCAGGGAATCTCAAGAAGCTCTGCAAACCTTTTTCATTTCATTTAAGCTGAAATTTAAATTTTCTTCAAGTGTTTTTATCTCATGTTAAGTTTTCTTTTACTATTATGAGTCATATATTGTTTTGCTTAAAAAGTAATCATATAATCATTTACAAGATCAGTACAGACCAACAGATAAGCCAATACTAGAAATATTTGAGGTGCAGTATTATGTATTTTGGATTTAAAAATTACGTGCCTCCAGTTTAATACACTTTAGTGCGTTCTTAGTAGCAGTAACAGAAATAACAGTTGAAAACAAAAAATATTTCTGTGTTCTAACTTGCATGTTGATTTATTTTATCTTGGTTTCTTGTAATGCGGTTAAAAGTATTGGCTCGTTGGGGAACATTGTAGTGTAAAAGAAGCCTGTCTTAAATCATAAAATACCTAAACATTTGAGAAGCCATTTTATAAATTTTTCCATCACGTTATATTTTAAAGTGTAAGGTGTTAAAATCACTCTTCGATTAATTTCGAACATTAAGCATTTAAGATCTACGAAAGCTAAAATTCATTTATTAATATATTGAGCCTAAATAATGCTAATGCTGCTACTTTATATTGATCAAAGGATCCTTGCGTGTTGTCTTGTCTCAATCCTTATCTTATGTTCTATCTGCCCTTTAGGAGCGGTAATAAACATTTCGATGGATTCCGAAAGCAGCAATTGGAAATTACCACCTTAGAAGCTTGCTGCAATGAATTAAACCCAAGGAATCTGGTACGGTATAATAGAAGTATCCCAGAGCGATAGCCATTAGTCTAACAGTTAAACCGTTCTTGACCTTACCAACTCTCTCAAGATACATCGTAAGCCGATTTACCCCTCGCTTGATTGATTTCAGAGGGACTTGCTCTAGAAGCTCTTTATCTGTGGACGGGACAGTGGAAGATCTTTCCGTCTCTAAATTTATCCTTTCGCCGCTCTGCGTGGCTGTGCTGGCAAATGATAAATCCACTTGAATCAGATATGCTAGCTACTTGTGTACTCTTTGGTGCGTTAAATTTTAACGGTCTAGTAAAACTATAGCGATGCCAAGGCGAGAAGACTGAAAGAATGAGTCCTTTAAAGGGCATAACGTGTATTAATGTGATTTCGCTTCGCTACTCGAATTTATGCAGATTTTAATTGAATTACAAATGAGGCAAAAGTTTCAAACTTGAATGAATTCACTTTAACTATGCATATTAAGTTATAGTTTGAACTCAGTGATTTTTACCGGTGCAGTGATACCTTGGTATATGCCATTAATCCATTCCAGATTTTTGGACGTGTACCAAGCTAGCATTTCCAGTAAGAAATAAAAAGAACATAATTAAACAGTTTTTATAAAAAAATTCCACTCTTATTATATAGCACTGTTTATGCAGTAGCAAAAATATACTCTGTACGTAAATGAAGCTCTGCTAATATTATTATACATATATGTTTATGCTCTCACTCAGTTTTTGATTTTTGTTTGGTGATCAATTTCACCTCATTCGCAACGTTAGCCGCTTTAATAGCGTTTTTATTTTTCGCAATCGTAGACAATATCGTACTCGGCATACGATATGCAATAGTTAAGTCCCCGATGCAGATGCTTTCTTCATACTTTTCAGCAATTTCTTTCTTTTATCTCCGTTATTATCCTAACCATTTCCTTCATTGTTTGACTTTTCTTATTAATTTTCCTAAAACTCAATTTTAGTGGATTTATAAAATATTTAGGAGAAAAAACACAAAATCATTTGAAAATTCATAGTTCGGGTTGCTTACTAAATAAACGAAATGGACGTACCGACGCTCATGGACTGTCATAGCATTGTTTCGAAAGAGGTAAGCAAGTGTGTGGTGCACGCAGTCGAGATTCATCAAACTCGAGTTGTATTCCAAACAAACACAGTTCACCAACAAACATTTTCGAGCTCAAACAGAATGTATACCTAGTTGGACGCATTTCAGACCCGATGTAAGATACCATTGTATTTCGTACTTCAGTTTCAAGAATGTACATGTTGTAATAAATATAACTATTTGTGTTAAACTGAAATATTATTCTACACCTATTTACACGTAATAATAAGGGAAAGAAATTGAGTATTTCTTGTTACAGTGTATCATTTTCAAAACTCCTGGAGCAATTAAAGTTTTTCAGAACAAATGAGACATAAAAAGTCATACACTAGAGATTATTGTTGTAGTTTCATACATTAAATTACTGTACTACGTTAGATTATTATTCTCTAAAAGAAAACACCCATTATAGGCATCAATTTAAATTATAAAAAAGTATCTTCAAGAGATGAAAATCTATTCTATTAAAATCTGTGCATGACGGTTTGTTTGTGCACGTGGGAAGCCATTTTGACCATTCTCATATTACGACTTTAATTAGCCGAGATGACAATTAAAAACTATGAAAACGCTAATTTTCCTACTCATTTTTCCTAAGTGGTAACACTCTCGCGCTGGAGATAAAAGTCTGCTTTATTTCGAAAGAAGTGTTGCCACTGCTAGCTTTCAAATCGTAGAGTGTGTTAATAAAAAATTTGTAAGCTTTACAAAACACGAAATAAAATTAGCATTGCCAAATATGAAACGACGTTGAAGACAGCACGCGATTGTATGTGAGGTCATTGTATGTTGAAAATATTTCGTTAATGTCAGCATTTTCATTAAATAGCTGCTGTGGCAACTTTTTTGTTTCAGGTTAGGATAATTGACACGATATGTTATTGCCACGTTAATCCTTCTATTGGTAGTTAGAAAAAGTTGTTATATTACATTAAATTTAAATAATGAAGTTTGACACTTTATGGTATTAACATAAAGTGTCAAAATGTTTCGTTTCATAGTTTGGAAACAAAAAACTCCGATGTGTACACCACTTGACTTCCATATACGGAATATTAAATTATACGAAATTTTTCCTGCATTTCATTTCAGCTAATTTCTTCGAATTTTATTATAGATACATTTTTCATTCAATTAATTCAGTTCTCACTTCGCCGCAAGGCAAAATACATAAAATATTTTCATTAAAAATTGAAAGATAGAGAAAACCATAAAACACCAAATACAGTTAAAACAATTACTAAAACAGTGTTTACAATTAAAATTACAGTTTCTGTACAAAACAAGCATTTCGACCAGCAGGCAAGAAGGCAGATTTTTCGGTGCACAAAACTAAAAGTTACGTTTCGGTCCCACTCGGCAAAAAGACATTGAAAGTACAGAAAAACTTAATTCATTACTCTGCTAAGTTTCAAACGTAAAGAAAAATGGCTGCTATGGTAAAAAAATCATGCTTAGCAGCACTTCAACAGCTTTTAAATTGTTGATAATTCTACAACTATTGCATGCAGATTAACTAAAGGCATAAAAACCTTAACCGAAAGATAAGGACAACATAATTCAATAATTTTTTAAGCAAAAAATGCACAATTTACCAACATATAAGAATAAATAAAATTGAACTCACTGAGCCGAGTAACAGATTGGGTATGTATATATATATATTACATATATACTTTTGGTGAGGTCGATTGCAACCAAAAAGAGAGGTGTACAGCTACATGTTATATCAGCCCTATACACAAAATTTCAACGTTCTGAGACTACTCGTTTTTGCGTTAAGCAAGATACATACATACATACGTACGTACATGCGTACAGACGTCACGAAAAAAATCTCTTTTGAATCCATTTTAAACCAGTTTTATAATTCGTTTTGCGAAAAAGAGTTTTTTATTATGTCCTTACGTACAGGTGTCGCGGGAAAACGTCGTTAAATTGCATTCGATAGTATACATATATTTATTTATATAGGACTCGTGCGACAAATAGCTGAAAGAATATGGGCTTCAAAAACTTAATAATTAGTTTCTAAATTAGAAACGTTTTCTTTTATATGTATTTTAAGAAAACGGGTTTGTTTCATTTTTTGTTTTATTTTCATTTCCGCTTAAAACAATGTCTCAAGTGGTATAATTTCAAACGTCAGATGAGTCTTTACTTTTTATGCGATATTTGATTTGCATTTTATGAAATCCTAAGCAAAAATATATTTGAGCGTTGAATAAATGTGATTTATTACAAATATCTTTGAAATGTTTAGCTTAGGCTTCTTACATTTTTTACGTAATTACGTAAATGCGAACAAATTCAATCAAATCATTATGATTGAATTTGTTCGCATTTGTACGACTGAATTAACGCTCCTCTATCACTATTACATAAAGCTGCTTTTCTACAATCGCTAGCAGGTAATAAAAATTCCCACTCAAGCTTTTTCAAAATCAGTAATTCTGTTATCTTTTTCAGAGTATAATCAGATTTTCAACTGAGTTTAGAATTATTATTTTTGTATTATAGCATATTATGAAAATTCAGTTTTTCAACAATAAATTAGTGTTTTAAATTAAACGATTTATTGATTACCTGGTGTGTTTCATTCAGATTTAAATCTTACAATTACTACAGCTTCTAGCAAAAATTCACGAACTATTAAAAATGTTTTAAAAATGTATGTAAAATCATTTTAAAATTAAAATTAAAGACGATCCCTTACTCTTTTTGAAACTTTTTATATACTTTTTTTAAATATTCATAGATTATTCATATTTTTATGTTCCAGACCGACTTCTCAAGGGGTAATAATCCGAAACATCAAAACCTGAATAATCCAAGAAAACAGTATCACGTTTCATTCCGCATGTCCTTTTCAGCATTTAAAGATAGAAATAAAATACACAATAAAATGAAATGGAAATGGAAACAGAAATATGAAAAATATGTAAATTATTTATACCCCATATCTAAATAAATCGCATGATTAACCCAACGTCATAACGTCTCGCATAAATGAATCTTAAGTAGATAATTCGAAAGATAAAACTTTCATTTCTTACAATAAAAAGTATAAAAATCTGTTCATTCCTGTATATTAAGCACTACTAAACTGTTAAATTTCTGTTGATTCCAAAAGCATCTCATTTCATTGAGATAAGATTAATGAACTTAAGTAAATTTGCTAGGATTCCTCAAATATCAAATAAATTGGCAAATTTCAGACATTTCAAAATTATTTTCCAATGTCTATTACCCTTGTCGAAACATTTTTACATTTAAATAATTATAATATTATGTTCATTAAAATTTAAACGTAAAATATAAAACAAATATTACTACTGTAAATTTTAAATCAAAACCTTGAGCCTTTAGTAATACGCAAAATTCCAAATTACTTCTAGTTCTAGTAAGTGTATACTACGCTTCAGCAATATGAAGGAAATTCGCTTTTCTAAACAACATAAGATCGCCATCTTTCATCTGTCAGCTTTTGAAAATAGAGGCAATACCAAATATTTTTCGTAACGTAGCATTTTACGTTAAGGGTTATCAGTTTTTACTATTGTGACTTAGTAATTTTCTCTGGAAATATTTAGGAAGTGTTTTGAAATTTTTAAAGTAAATTTTGAACTGAAAAATCTGATAATTTGCAGTGCGAGGCAATACAATTTCTGCCTTCTTTATGCCAATTTGAAATAAATATTTACTTTTGTTACTAGACTATACTAATCAAAATTTGCATTCTACGAATAGATCTCCTTAAAAGTTACTACTATGGCTGTTCGCATGTGTTTTAGGCAATTTTCATTGTATTTACAAAAGCATCTTACCTAACATTTTTGTGTTTTACATGTTCCATTTAATAGCCCCTTCTTCTTCATTACGTTTTGCATCGTAATTTCTAAAATAATAAAGCGTGTTTACTAGCGGAACATTTTATCCCATTCTTCTTGAACAGCTTTCCAAAGTCAAAGGAGGATTGTAGGTCGACGTCTGGACAATTGACAATCCGCTTTTTAAAAATCCAAAAGCGCAAAAATCCGGGCATGATACATCAGGAGGGGTATGAGTAAAGGACATGGCCTTGATACACGTTTCTTGTTCCATTTTTTCCGGGAAATTAGGTAGATGTGCGGTTGCTTGCTTTGTCTTGATGCAGTTCTATTCATTGATGGCTCTGTGGGAAAAGAGAAGACATTTTGTAATTGAAAACTGGGTAAAAAATATGTTCCTGATAATACGTGGAATTGATCTTAATAGTTTTCTGCACTCGCTTTAATTTTTATTTATGGTTATATCAAAAACTAGCAACAATCATAAATCCCTTTGAAAAACTTTCTTTAGATTCTTTGAACCATGTTCTAAGATTTTTTTTCTTCTCTTTGAAGATAATAAAGGGATCTCTTTTTATTGTCATTTAAATCTACTCAAGATTCATTTATTGTGACAACATTTTTCCATTTATGTCCGAATAATTGTTTCTCACAGACAATTCTGCAGCATGTTCTCCTTTCGGCAATATGTCATGGAGAAAAACGATGCGCATCACGTTTTTTAGCCCTTTTAAGATTCAAATCAGCATTAATCGCTTTGATTACAATTGATATTGAGCATTTTAATGATTATGCAACTGTCCTTTGATTTCGAAGACTTTCTTTTAACATTAAAGTTCTTATCTTTGCAACATTCGAAACAATCCGTTTTTTTCTTAGATATGCATTTTGAACAATTCTCCTCCTTGAAGCAAAGCTTTGACGTTTTTGTTTTCCTTTCTTATCAACAGTATTATCTATCGCTGCTTTAGATACCAAAATGTCATGGTTTTCACAGCACTTTTTAATAAGTAAATACAACTTTCTTCTGAAAGAGGCACAGACATAGCTTTCCGTCCATTGCTTTATTAGAGCGCCATTTTGCATTAAAACAAAATTGCGAAATAGCAAAAGATACTTCGCACTTTTAAATATGTAGTTCAAAGTTTTAAAAATTTCCAAGCAGATGATTTTTTCTAACAAAGCAAAGTTGTTTAAAAAATGCGCGAGCAGCCTCTGTACATGAAAAAAAAATCTGATGTGTACACCACATAACTTTCTTGTACGGAATATTAAATTATACCCAACTTTCCTGCATTTCATTTAAACATACTGAATTAACAGTTAACGAATTTTGACATAAATCTACTTCGTCGACAGCTCATAAACTAACCATAATATAATAAATGCAGTTTTTAAAGTTCACTATATTTATTTACCATAGCCACACTTCGGTGCTAGGTTCACTTAATAGCGTTACATCTCATCCGTTTTATAAGTCAGAGTGAGCAAAAATTATAGCATCTGAATAATTACCACAAGTTTTATTCAAATACTATAATAAATATAAAATGATGTATAAAAGAAATTAAACAAATAAAAAAAACAGTTTTTCGCAGACGATTCAGCGCCACTTACCTAATGCGCATGCGCTACTAATTGATTCAGTTCTCACTTTGCGGTAAGGGGAAAATACATAAAAATTCAAAATACTGTCATTAAAAAAGCATAAACCACCAAGTACACTTAAAACAATTTTTACAATTAAAATTACAATTTGTACGCAAAAACCAGCTAATAACTTAAATGATAATTCCAAAATGAATCAAGCATAATTTATTTCACGAACATAAAATACGTTACTTTGCTGTTGCGAAGCTTAGTTTCTCTAGATTGGCAATAAATCCACTATTCTGCTAAGCTTCAAATGTAAACAAATATGGCCGCGATCATAACCAAAAATTAGGCTTAGCCGCATTTAAAAAACTTTTAAATTGTTGATAATTCCACAATTATTTCACGCATGTTAACTAAGGGCATAAAAATCTTAAAAGAAAGATAAGAACAACATAATTCAGTCATTTTTAAAGCAAAAAATGCACAATTTACAAACTTATAAGAATAAAGAAACTGAGCTCACTCAGCCGAGTAACAGAGTGGCTAAATATATACATATATTTATATACTTTTGGTCCGGCCGATAGCAACCAAAATGCGAGCTGCACAGCTACATGTTATAGCAGCCCTATATACAAAACTTCAACGTTTTGAGTCTACTCCTTTTTGAGTTATGCGAGATTAATACATACATACGTACATACGCACAGACACAACAAAAAAATCTCTTCAGAATCCATTTTAAATCAGTTTTATAATTATTTAGAGAGGAAAGAGTTCTTTATTCTGTCCTTACGCATGGATGCCACTCAAAAACATCAAAAACAACATTCGATAGCGGTGAAAATAGATATTTTCTTTGAAATATGGCCCCCGAAATTTTTGGCGATTACAATACTTCCTTTTTACTTCGTACAAACAAGTAAAAAACAGGAAATAAGTTTATGGAAAATTCCAATAAATTTATAAACATTTTTAAACAATACAAAAAATTCTGAAAATGAATTTTTTTCTCATAGAACCGGGTATTTAAAGAGGTTACATTATTCTTAATAAATAAACGACGTGCTATGTTCCAGGAAAGCATTTACTGAAATTTAATAAAATACAAATCAAATTAAAACTATAAATGGGAGCTTTTCTCTGTATACTCTGGTTGCAATAACACAGCCTTTTGCTTCGCACACAAGCGCATATTCCTGCTTCAGTCACTTATCACACTTATTTGAGAAAAACATGTCTGTAGTTTAAAATGATGTTGGGCAAGTCCTAGAAAAAAAGATTTCTAAATTGTGTGTTTATTTATGACTAATTATGTTTTAATATCATTCTTTTGAAGCTGCTTATTACACGCTGCTAAAGCTACATTATTAAATACTATGCATTATCAATAGTATTATTTATATTTAGTATGTGTTTCACCATCTGTTAATTTTACCACGCATGTTTTATCTTCGTCAGACATTGGTTCTCTATTTTGAAAGTTATAACAAAAATAAAAAGCAAGTATTGTAAAATAAATTTAAAAAATTTAGATTTTATTTATTTATTTATTTTGTAAATTGGCATATGTGCATGTCATTTTCTTTAACCCAGTTTTAATTTGTGGGAAAATGAATTGCCAAAATATTAGAAAAAAACTGCAAATCTAATTTTAGGAAGTCAAAAGAAAAAGAAAGAGATGACTTTGATTTGAGGGAGTCTTAAGTAGATAAAACTCGTTTAAGCCTCGGCAAAGAGAAAAAAAAACTCAACTTTGGTCTTACCTGAAAAATAAAAATTCAGGTTTCTTTCTTTTTTGTGTGTGCACATATATGCGCGCTCTTGCGTCACTTTTAAGGTTAGTTTCCATGGAGATGATTTAATTTCACTCTCAATGATTTAATTATACCCATTTTATCTACTTAATTCCTTGCACTCCGAGCACCTTTAGATGCAGTTGATTAGAGCTCTGATGTACTTATTCTGTGAAGTTTTTGAATTCTAGGATTTTTTGCTGACAAAACTGAAACTAGGTTATGATTTCATTGGTCCTAGCAATACATGTTATGCCTAGATACAAACTATGCATTCTGGTGACAGGGTTGCGCATTGACGTGATCTATATGATCCACTGCTGGTACCACTGTCGGTTTCGCTATGTGTAGATCTCCATAGTGAGCCGAGAAGTGTAACGAAATATACTATCAAAGCAAATTGCAAAAATACAATTTCTCAAATATAATATGAAGTATTTTACAATTTATATATTCACATTTATATATTATATGTCTATTTATATATTATATATTAACATTTATACTATATTCCTTCTTTTTTATTATAATATTGTGAATATTTCGTGAAGGGAATATGTTCTGCATTTAAGCATGTGCATTCTGCTTCCCATTTCTCTTTACGACGACATAGATTATACATAGCCTGTCACTCTTTATACACCTGCATGTATGACTGCGCAAATTATCAAAGAAAGAAGAGCTTAAAAT
>KK121761.1:77347-103577 GCA_000611955.2 Stegodyphus mimosarum
AACTTGCATTCTCACTTTAACAGTAATACGCTGATGATATTTGTTACAGTAATCAATATTAAATTCTTGAGTAAAAAAACCAGCATATCCATAGCATTGTTAAATAATACATCCATCCACCAACGAGGGTTTTTACTTCACATTTAAATTTAAAGCATGTCAACATGAAGACTTACATTTTATCCTCCTAAATTAATTTTTTTATTTTGATTCTGTCTTTCAACTTAAATCGTTAAATTTTAAAATCAGTGATGACATTCTTTTACTACGTTGTATTGTCTTTTAAAATTCTAATTCTTTTATTGATTTTTCGCAAAACCTGTTTGGATGCATTCTGCGAACTCTATATTTCATTTAAGTCTACTAAAATTTAGTGGCTATATATTATCTGTAATTGTTACATACTTGAGACAGTTATAATAACCCTTACAGATTTGGTTATGACAAAACAATATTATGCGGAAATAATTCCAGTAATGATCTTCAATTGTGATATCAAAAAATGTGAAATGGATGTTATTGTTGTTATTTATGCTCACTTCTCTGACCGTAAGATCAGCCGAAGTCCACGAAATACCTCATGGCACTAGTTTACGCCTGCCGTTGGCAACAGCCTTGAGCACCTTACAGGTGACAGTGCGATTTTGCCCAGTTCCGTCACCAGTTTTCATGCAGAGTACCTCGGGGGAGGGGGTCTTCCACGCTTTCCATCAAACCATACGAGAGGACTTTCGGCTCGCGCATATTTTAAAGTGCTGCCATGCCGCACCGACACTATACATTTACAAACATCCATGCCTTCTGTGATATTCGAACCCATATCCTTCCGCACGGAAGTCAGCAACGCTAACCACTACACCGGTTGGGCGGCATGGATGTTATTTAGTCATTTTATAAGTGTTGTGCATATACTTGGTCTTTAATGTTGTTCCCACATAAGCGTAAGAAGCACCAGGACTGGGTCTACCATCACAGAAGGTACCAACATATCATAACAGCCAACCATCATAACCTACCAACACATCATAACAACATTTGTCATGAAGGCGAATTTAGTTGGAGCTACATGGGTGATATGATTGAAGCAGAACTGGAGCATACAATTAACATTAAATCCTGCAATAACCTAGGGCACCCACCTACGAAAACCTGAAGCGCGATGCAACAGGTTTATACTGCCCAGGCATTTGGAAGCGACTGCATGTTTGAATGGCAAAAGAACTTTCGGGGAGGTAAGAATCAGTAGAAGGCGATGCACCATCAAATCAGCTTTGAATAGTTCATATTGCTCAAGAATGTCTAACGTGTTAGAAACTTACTTCGAAACGAGCGTTATAATACTGTTCTCATGATGTACTCAATTTCATTAGAGATGTCTCTCACCTGATTTTACTCGATGATTTTAAAAAATGGAAGATTAATGCAAAAATAAACCCTCTAACATTGGCAAAGAACGAGTGGAAACCAAAAACATTTCAGTCGAACTGTTGAAAAAGTTAGAAACTAACCCATGTTTGTCTTCTACATACTTTCAGAGCAGAAAGATAGTGGTACAAATGGGGCCCTCAAATGAAGCAGTAAATATTAAACAGAGGCTTCTCTAGCTGGAAGAAAATGAAGCGACAACCACTGAAAGCAGAGCCAATGTTGAACAGGCAAATCGACAACCTTGTATTCGACTTAAATTTTGTAAAATCCCAATCGATTTCGAGGGCAAAACGGGTCCCTCTCCATCAGGAGCAAAAAATTCTGCAAATCGAGAAAGCGAATGTCGATCATATTTGTACCCTACAGGCGACCAATGTAAGGAACTGATAGCGCCATCTACCGGTAGAAATAGTAACAAAAAATAAAGGTTAAGTTAGTAGAATTTTAAAGGCATTAGGCAAGATTGGATTGGAATTAAAGTCATTGACTAAACAGGATAAATTTTTGTGAATGTGAAAAGCTTCAAGAAAATCCAATTCCCTAATCGAACCAGCTTTCTGGATAATTTTAGCAGAGCCAAAATCAAACTTGTGATTGAATTTCCAACTATGATTAGCTATTGAAGATTTGTTAATTTCGCCTTTTAGGACGTAAGATTCATGTTCCTTCATGCGAAACTTTAATGCTCTTTTCGTTTGGCCAGTATAACTTAAGTCACACTGACACGATATGCTATAAATTCCCCAAGAATTAAAGTCAGAAATAGAATCTTTAAGAACCGAGCCTCGAATTTTATTTACAGGCGAGAACACCACATGAAAATTAAACTTGTTTAAAATCCGTGCAATTTTCAGTCAGGATAGAAGGATGAAATGGAAGCACAACAAGGTTATTGATGTTATTTCTAGCATCAGAATGTGTTCTTAAATGGCACGATGAGAACTTGCGAACAGCCTTATCAATAACTAGGGGAGAAAATGATCGGTCAAGGGCAGCAGATCTTAAATAATTGAGTTCATTGGCAAGAAGAGATTCTGAGGAACAAACTATGAAAGCTCGAAATACATAATCGTAAAAAGAAGCCATTTTTTGCTTAGCCGGGTGACATGACTTAGCATGGGGAGGTAAACAAACAGAAAAGGAAAGCAGTTGTGCTGAAATTAGATCCATTGCGGATTATAAGAATATCAAGCAAGGGAAGTATATTCTCTTGCTTCAGATTCAGTCTCAAAAGTGAACTGGATATCTGGATTAATCAAATTTATAACAGATAAAATCTTGGGTAAGTCTTCCTTATCACCATCAAAAAGAGTGAAGGTGTCGTCTACGTATCGAATTCACAAACGAAACGATGGTTTTTTTTAAATAGTTTGGCCTCCAAACAGTGTATGTAAATGTCAGAACGTACAGGACTGGGGGGATTACCCATAGCTATTCCTTCAATTTGGCGAAAATATTCATTTTGGAAAACAAAGTGAGTTTGACTCACAAAGACCTGAGTGAGAGAAATTAACTCTTCAATTTCAATATGTGAGAAATGGAATTCTTCAAGTCTAGTTTCAAGGCATTTTAATGCACCTTCGACTGGAACATTAGTAAACAGCGATTTAACATCAAACGAAATCATAATGGAGTGCAAATGAGAAATATATTTAAGTTTATTGACGACTTCGAAAGAATTTTTTACTGTGTGAATATTGTTTGAAAGTAAAGGAGAGAACACGGAAACTAAATATTTGGCCAAAGGGTATGATGCCGTTCCTAATTTGGAAACTATAGGTCGAAAAGGAATTCTAATTTTGTGAACTTTGGGGAGAGCATAAAATCTAGCACAGTTAGTAATAGGTGGAATGAGTGATTTTTTAAGCTGAGTTGAAAGTATATGAGAAGATTTTACAGCTGTTTTAACTTTTGTGAGGTTAGAAGTTGAGGAATCTTTAGGGATCGAACAGTACGGGCCTTCACTTATTAGTTTCGTGACCCCATTAATGTATGCGGATTCGTCCATAGCCACAACTTGTCCCCCGTTGTCACCCTGCCACCCTTCGAAATTACAATATTAGGATTACAATGAATTTCACGTAAAGCTTTCTTTTCGTTTTAGTTGAGATTTGAAACAAATGAGTTGTTAAAATTCACATAATAAGTAATTAAGTGGAGAATTGCATCTTTCTGTGTGTCTCTGAAATTTTAGAGAATTGAAAAGCTTTCTCAATAGGGGCGATGATTTGATGATTCTATTAGGGAATTGGATTTTCTTGAAGCTTTTCACATTCACAAAAATTTATCCTGTTTAGTCAATGACTTTAATTCCAATCCAGTCTTGCCTAATGTCTTTAATATTCTACTAACTTAACCCTTCATTTTTTGTTACTATTTCTGCCACAGATGGCGCTATTGGCTCTTTATATTGGTTGCCTGTAGGGTATAAAAATGATCAACATTCGCTTTCTCGATTTGCAGAATTTTTTGCTCCTGATAAAGGGGTACCCGTTTTGCCCTCGAAATCGATTGGGATTTTACAAAATTTACGTCGAATACAAGGTTCTCGAGTCACCTGTTCTATTTTCCCCATCGGCGTGATTCTCTTCCGTCCTAAAAGCCATTTTAGATTACATTTTGTTGCACGAAAGGTGGAGCAAACCATGAATTTCTGCTTCAAGGGTATATAATGGGGTACTGAAATGCTTGTTCAAACAATTCGACCCTGCCAATGTCACTTGTGGGTTTTGAAACAATATCTGCTATTTAGGTTAAGGATTTCTGCATAAAATCAATGTGCTTGTCCTTCCATGTTCTCATAGTTTCTCGGCCCATAAGCAGCCAAGCGATAAGGCGATTGAAAACTAATACTTCGGTCTGGGATTCGAATCCCAGTGAACGGGCTAGTTGCACAAGAGTTTTAGTAGTTTTCCCCGTGTGTAACGTGAATACGAGCCAGTTTCCCTTAGAAAGTCTTCTAAGAAAGCGTCCCTGACCTTTAGCAAGAGAATTTCATTCACTGCTCTATAAATGCTGGCAGCTATATTGATAGAAGACGAAACAAATCTGAGAAGGCTAAAAATTATTAGCATGTGAGCATTATTCTTTAAAACATCAGATCTGAACATTTTGTGACGCGATAATTGCAAACAAAATTTTAAATCTGATATATTGTCATAGTAGCAAACTTTAATAGTTTTTAAGATTCATTCACTGATATCTAATTTGCTGTATCTATTTATATATAGGAAAGAGATGATAAAAATACAATATTTTTAAACGTGGGATAGTTTACCACGATTCTAATTTGCTATTAAGTATCATACAAAACTGTGTAATAAAATACACGGTTTATTACATAATTGCATTGTACTTACTATTCGGCTTTTATTGGTGGAATTAAAACTTGTGATTAGTCCGTTTAGTAAATTCCGTTTTAGTCAGATATCGAACATTAGATGTTCCAGTTGTTAACCAGGTGTGCTAACCACTAGACCACAAGGCCATACTTCAAACGAATGACAGATATATTTGAATTTAATATTTTCTTAACCTTTCTTCTGTCTAATGAATATAATGTAAAACTGATTGATGTTTTTGAGAACTTTTAAAACTGAAAGTCAGTATAACTTAAACTGATTAAAACTCAGATTTATATAAATATAGATCAGGTGTTTAACAACTGAAAGTTTTAAGCAGAAATGCAGTTGAGTTTTATACTTAGTAATTCTAAAAATAACAGAATCCCGAATTTTTTATCTCCCATTAATCGAAGTTCCTCATTATTTAAGTAGAAATTAAGTATAATGTTCTAATTGTGTCGTTCGTATAAAATAAATAAAGATCCATAAGAATTTTAGTAGAAATTACACTTTAAATTTCTTTTCTTTATTGATTCTGTACCAATTATGTTCTCAATTTCCTTCTTTTTCATTATAGCTACTTAATTCCTCAATAAATTCCTTTGCTGCTTATTTTTAGTTCTTTCTAAACAGATAGCTCTAGTGCTTAACCATAATTAAATAATCCATTTCCTTCTCTAGAGTATTCATCCTAAATATCTTAACCTCGCAAATTCCTTGCCGTTCTTTGCTTTCTTTGCAAGATTATCTTTTATATCGCAAGCTTTTTAAGTTTTTTCTAGCACTTCTTAAGCATATTCTTTAAGACTCTGCTAAGGATAATAGAGATAAATTAGATTTTACTTTCTTAGGGTGGTTAATAATGAATTAAGTTTTGAAAAAGATATTAAACCCTAAAGACCATGTTAAACATGCAAATATTATGATAGAATAAAGGACTAAAATTTACTAGACGAATAAACTTTGTAAATATTTTATAATGTGGCCAGTAAATAATGTCTTTTGCCATCGCTTTCTGTTAGAAAAACAAATCTCCTGGAATTTTGAACTACGTAAAAATAAAATATTTCTCCGCTATTTTAAATAATATTTAACAAAATAGAGAACTACCCAAATAACCTGAGAAAATCTGCATTTTAACAAAATTGCAATTTAAAGTAGACACAAGAAACCCGCGTGAGATAGGAATTGGCATAGTTTAGTCGTTACGAAAGTAGCGACTACTCGAAAATAATAATAATAATAATAATCTGAAAGGTTTCACATTTTAAAGGTCTCCCAAAAGGGTTTCTTAAGGTTTTTTACGCTCTCGTTGAGCTCGCAGTCTACCACTCTGCTATTACACTCACTCCTACTAAACCTTTTTTCTTTTTTCGGATTTTTAAATTTTAAGCATGATTTTCTTCGCACTTGCGCCGTATACAGGTCAACAGCAAAATTATAAAAATTTTAAAGGCGACGTAGAACAGTGCACGTTTAGAATACAGTGCTAAATGTTGGTACACTTAAACGCTGCTTTATCTTTTATATTTATTTAGCTTTATTGTTCTGTTTTTTTTTTCAATCTTTTCTCAGTTCATCAAATCAATGTTTTCTTACTAAGATAGCTTCACAAAACTTTTTTTGTTTTTTTTATTATTAACGTTTTATATTTTTACTTTATTTATTAAATATCCCATTCTCTATGCTTACGCCACATAAAATTCGATTCAACAGCAAAATCACAAGATATTTAAAATCAGAATATCTTTAGAATTTGCGACAGAGAGTCTCGCGGGCTGGAGATAAATTTTTCCCTGTACAGTGTAGGCATTGCTCGCTTTGAAATCATTGAGTTTGTTAATCAAAAGTTCTTTAAAGTGTTACAAAATGTGAAACAGATAATAAAACAAATTCGAAATTTAAAATTTGAGCTTCCAGGTGCCCGTGCTCTAGTAGAGGAACGAGCACAGGCACGGGCTCGGTTTTTGTTCAAATTCAGGTTTCTCAGTTATTCAAAATTTGCTAATCTAGGCACTTTAAAATTTCTTTAAATATAATACAAGATGATAATATTTGGTGGCAACAATTTGAAAAGGGATACTCTGTTTATAGGGATTCAACGCAAAATGCCGTTTCTAGAATAATATCCCATTTGAAACTAACGCCACTTTTGGCCTAATAATAATAATAATAATAACAGTAACAATAATAATGAATGATAAAATAATTTTTAAGAAGAAACCTGAGTTAAAATGGGCTTAACTACTTCAAATTATCTCTATTTATAGCTAAAATAATTATGTTTATTCGTGGCAAACAGAGTCATGTTTTTTGCCTTCGTAAATGTTTATGGTGAAACATAAAATACTCAATTATTTTTTATTTTACGGTCAATGTGCTTTGGTACGTGACTTCAGATTGTCGAATTTCACAAGCACTCAGAATATATGATCAAACAACAATCCAGTCAACGAACAATTCCAAACCCTAATTTTAGCTAGAAACACCCGAGAACTTTAAAGTGAATTCAGATTTTATTTTCTTATATTCCAGTTTGCTACTTCTAGACACCTTGTTCTTCGCATTTATTCATATCTTTAATAGTACCCGAATACAGATTTTTTTCCTTTCCTTTTTCTTTCTGATCATACAGAATTTGTTTTTATATTTTACCAAAAAGTATTAGGCGAAAATATACTGTTGCGAAATGCCCAGCTGCGGTAAGATAGCTTCTCCGCAAAGCGGGATTAGAGCTGCCAGAAAGTGGCAGAGAAAGGCATGGTTGGCAGACTTGGCCCGAAATCGCCCATTTCGCGACAAAATTGGCGATATGCCATAGAAGGAGAACATTTAAAACTCATTCTTTGCAGTTTTCTTCGGCAGTATTCTCGAAGGTAGGTTAAAGTTATATACACCCTGCCTGTACGAGTAAGGAATCTTGAATTCAGTAGTATAGTAGTATGTCTTGAGTTCAGAGATTAGCTTGAGAGCGGTCGACCAAGTCGGAAGCTGTACCATAGTGCTTTATCGTGAACTTCATCTTTATAGCCTGAAAGTTGTGTTGCTGATTGTTTCAGCGTGTTCATCGTAGTTTTTTTATGACTGTAAACGAGTCTTTGGAACTATTCTGTGAAATATTGGCGAATAAATTGTGTTTTTATTCGTCATAAAGTGTTGTCATCAATTACTGTAAATCCATGAACCCGTAGAAGGTAACAATATGAAAATATTTATTGGCAATAGGCACGCAAATGACTATTCCTTATCTAAATGCATGATAAGGGATATAGCAAAAAGCTTTTACTAATCGAAAAGGCGAAACGTTTTATGAAAGCTATGAAATTAATATTATGAAGACAGCAGTTACGTTTTATCATAAATTACATTGGTCAAATGTAGTATATATTGTATACTTTAGCTAACACAGTTGAACCTCCTGTTAAGAGACATATACGGGACAAAGCTGTAGTCCGTATCAAATAGTGTCTGCATTGAACTCCTGCTTGGAGTGTTCAGATATTCAAGAATAGTCGTTGATGGAGAATATCAGATAAATTTAAATGTGTGTTAAGGAAGGTTCAATAGTATTATTTAAAAGTAAAGCTGCAAGTTGTTAAGAGCTAATTTTACTTATTTTAAATCCCCAAATTTGCTAAGCAACTGCAGTTATAATTTAGAAGATAAATTTAATATCTTATTCCATATTGAATGGAAATACTACGAAAACTTCCTTTTTGCCCGGTTGAGTGAAACTGAAATTAAAAATCTTATGTTGCTTGGAATGACAATATCTGCTACTCCGCATTGATGATAAATGTCCTGCAGAAAAAACAGCGCTGCCAAAATTTAAAAACAATAGTGAGCTGTAAGTGGTGGTAACGTCAAAATAACCAAATAATATGCAAATACGTCGAAATTATTTATATCGCTTAGAGTCTACGAAACAAACATGTTTTTGGATGCCTTACTTAAATCTTTTGCGCAAAATCAATTATGCAGGTTTCTGTTACTAACTAGCTAACTGCTATCATAATTTTGTAATTCAAATATTCATTTTGCCAATGTTTCACTTTTGTAGCTATTTAATATTCTAATCCACTACAATGTCGGACAGACTATCCTTACCAACATACCTTCATCAACGCAGTATAAGCGCGCTTTATTATACATTCTATCTGATCTCCAGGTATCCTTCATTAACTGCTGCACTATGCACGACACATGAATGAAGATCCTACGCCATTCCAAATTGACTTAGACCTCGATGATGACGTGGCGGGAGGTTGTGTCTACGTGCTATGGAAACACGTTATCGAGTACTAAACTGATATTCTTGCAGCCTAATGTAACTAATTCATTCCGAGCTATAATATATCTCTTGTCTGGTTAAGGAATTAACTGAATGAGATCTATACTATTAGACTAAGGAAATACATAAGGATCTGTACGATTAGCAGCTCAATTATGTGAGATTTATAACCCTGCAATGATACAGATAAATAATTTCGATGATAAGTTAGAAAACGGTTGCGAGTTCAACAGAGGTGCCCGTTTCTTCAAGTAGAGATTCATTTGACGTTTAAATCATTACACGAACTTTATCAGAATTAAAATAAACTATATTAATTTTAGAACAAAGAAAGCTATAAGATAGTACATCTGATATGGTCTTCTTTCTTAAGCTTTCAAAGCTGATTCCCATTAGTAGCTTCTACAGTGGAATATTTCAAGTTGGAAATAACTGCATAATAAAAGAATTCGAGCGGTGATTGCGCACTTTAATTAATAAAAAACTTAAAACTCCCATAATGCAATTTGTTGCTGTGAGCTGCAAAAATGCTTTCGGTATTAACATAACATATCATAATTTCATCGTTGACACAGCAATTCATCATGTCCTAAAAATGTATATATAATGGTTTTAAGTTAATTTTTGTTCCTTGGAGATGGTATATGGAAAGTTTTCTAATTATAAATCATAAATTATTGGATCACATATACACTGTTTACCATAAATTAAGGAAAAATCACAAAAATCACGATTATTGAAAACGTTGCATGTAGAATTTTGTGAAATTTACCCACAATATACAACGCATAGTAAGGTATCAAATAACATCAAAAGAAATTACCAGACAATTATGGTAGTATAGAAATTAGCACATGTATAAAATACAGAAATCGAAGAGGTCAGTTTGCTATAGGAAAAGTACCTTCAATATGGAATATGATCGCCTCTAGAAGCAATACACCACATACAGCGATGTGTGATGCTTGCAATTATGCGGTTTATCAGTTCCATAGGAAGAAGACCCATTGCTCTTGCAAAGCAGTTGCAAGTGTGGCAAGGGTCTGAGGGGGCGAACTGAGAACAGCTGGACGTCTCCCTAAAGTATCCCTAATGTGCTCGATAGGATTCAAATCCGGGGATCGAGCTGGCCCCTCCATGCGCATAATTGTTTCCTGTTGAAAATAATCATCTACGATGCGAGCCCTGTGTGGTCTCGTGTTGTCATCCTGTAACAGGAAAGCATCAACTATTGCCTCGGCATATGGGCGCACATAAACATCAAGGATGTCATCTCTATAAACCTGACCATTCACGGTTCCCCTTGGAAAGACATGGAGGTCTATGCGTCCACCCAAAGAGATGCCGCCTCAAACACAGACACTGCCTCTTCCGTATGCATCTCTTTCAGGGAAGTTTGACGGATGATAACGGATTCCAGGTTCTCTCCATATCAAATAGCGCCTACTATCGCTTTCTAGACTAAACCTGGACTCATCCATAAAGAGAACAGCCCTCCATTGATCAGGCGTCCAGTGTACATGTTGTCGTGCCCAATGCAAACGGTCCCTTCTATGGCGTGACGTGAGCGACACCAAATGCCCGGTCGCCTCGCATACAGACCTGCTTCGTGAAGTCTTCTACACACAGTTGACGTTGACATCAACCTTCCGGTGGCTGCAGCAAGAGAGGATCCAAGAAGAGTCGGAAGTGCGGTTCTATTCCTGCGTGCACACAGTGTCAAATATCGGTCATCGACGCTCGTCGTAGCAGTTGGCCGACCTTGGCTAAACCTCTTAGATGCCGAATCTGTGGTTTGAAATTGTCTCCAAAGTCAATGAACCACAGAAGGACTCACAGTTAGCCATCTGGCCACTTCCGTTTGACTTTATACTGCCTCTGGTCTCCAAATATCTCTCCATCGTAGCTCTGCAGGCAAATGATGCCTGGAATTCATTGTTACGAATTGGCTATCTAAGATTTCTGATGTCACTATCAAAGTGAAATATGTGGGCTTGCTCTCAAACATGGACTTTTATGCTCCTCGCAGATGCCATATTCCGAGTGCAGCGCCACTAATTTGCATATTGCAATTTTACTCATCTAATCTTACTTGGCAACATATTCAAATTTTACACGGTTTGGCTTATTTTAGAGGGAGTTATCGCTATTTTTGTGATTTTTCTTAATTTATGATAACCAGTGTATATATGTATAGAAGATAATGCATTAATTAATTTTCTAGAAAATATATATGTGTGTATATTTATGTAGGTATGTACGTGGTGATAGCAATTACAGTTTCATTTCAAATTTATAATCCAGTTAATTTGACGCTTTTTACTTTTTCAAATTATTCATTTTTGCTTCATTATATTTAATATTGCAATAGAAGTTTTTCTAATTTTCTTTATTATTACTAATCAGTTTAAAATTCCTAGTTAATCTAAGTTTACTACTTAACACAAGTTGGCTTAATAAGAGTCTTTTGCTACTGGGCAGGTCGAATTAATACATTTTCCATTTCAAATCTTTTGTTTCCCTAAGGTTACAGATTTAAAAAAAAAAAACTTTTTTTTTTCATTTTTCTTATTCTTTTTTCTTTTTATTTTATGTTTTCGGATCAAATTTAAATTTATTATTATTTTTTATACGTTGGACTGCTTCTGATTACGCATTTTGTTTTTTAGACTCGGATTGCTCGAAAACAAATTTATTTTTAATTTTCATATGCTATTTTTTTCCATGCGTTGGATTACTTGTTTTGGTTGTCGGATTCGATCTGCTCAAAATAATATATATATATTAAGCTTTTTTAAGCTTGTTTATTATTTTGATGCCATAATTTTGCAATTTGTTTTGCCTACTTACTACGGTCTGTAGGGGTTGGATTGTTAAAGACGCAGATTAATTTTTGAAGATTATTTTAAGATTAAACTTTAAATTGTATCTTTGTTGGTTCAGAAGCCAGGTTGATGTATTTACTTCGTTCGTTGTACCAACTCCCTGACGACGATGCAGTAAAAGATGTAAATTTCTTTTCCCCCTTTTTTTATTCTCGGTTTTTAGCATTTTCTGTACCTTTCATGCAGTTTGCCAATGTGCTTCTGCTTTTTTTCATATACTTTGTTCAGAACTGAATACGGGATGATTTATAAACGTATTATTTCATTTGAATTTTTTTATCTTAGGATAAAAGATATGTAACTTTGAATTATACTTAAAATTAGCAATAGCTCTTTAATTCCTCTTTCTAATTTGAACACTTTCCCCTTTCTATTCTAAAGATAATAATAACTCTTTCTAAACTGCATCATACCTAAACTCTAATTTTGCAACCTGTCATTTTAATTTTCTGCATCGCATATAGTTCTTAGCCAATCAGATTAACGAAAATTTTTAATATAAATACCTTTGCAATCCAACTACTCACTCTCGTGTTCCGGATTCATCTCATACTTTTCCAACATTAGGTTTCAAATGTACTATCTGAAAGAAGCATTAATTATAATCTTTTTTCAAACACAGCATTGAACAATTTGAAAATGTGTCTCATTTTGCGGAGTACCGTTTGCTTCAAAACGGATTATTATAGTACATGAACATGGCAAGCAGTAAGATCATCATAATTTCCTGACATTGATGTTTGTACTCGTAATATGTATTTACGAAAATAAATAGTTCTGCATTCTCGTAACGACGAAAGCTTTAGATGGAGAATTATTATAATAATTAAAATAGTTAGCATTATAAAATATAATAGAAAATAAATTCTGGAAAATACTTCTTTCAGACATTAAATATTAGCTATAGCAATTTTATTTTCTACGATATAACTCTGTAATGTGTTGCTCCTGAGCAGAGATTATAATGTTTTACCCGAATGTTTGTGAGTACTTTAAAATTTTATTGAAAATGTGAAGTTGTTTTCTTTGCAGCAGTCTAAGGTAACGAAACGAAAAAAGTTCTACAATAACAATAACTCATGAATGTTTTGTAACGTAGCATATATATTTCTTAAATAACGTATAAGAAGTAAAAAGTATTGTGAAAACACATGCGATTAGCCCTCTTTTAGCACATTTTCTCCGGCTTTCCATTTCATATTGAGGTTTGTTTCTTTTCAGAAAACATATAAAAATACGAAGTGATAAACATATTTCTAAAGTATAACTAAGGTAAAAATAAACCAAATTTTAATATTGGTAAAAATACTGACTACAAAGACTTCTGAAAATTTAACTCACCAAAGTAAGAAAAGTAAGAAAAACACGCAAAATATTTCAAACTCCCAACAATTTTCGCAATTATGATCCATTAGAAAATAATCCCATCAATTTACTTGCTTATTGTTTACAATTTAATATTTAATCACTGTTTCCAAAGAGCAGCAAATACAAATCTTTTATAAATTTCTCTCTCTATTTAACTTACCATCTCTTGGCTTACCTAACCTTCGCAACCCTTACATTACCCAGGAAACTCGAATAACTACCCGTCGGAAGAGAAGAAATTTCTCTCCTCCGTGCTAAGCAAACACTTCAAACGTTGGCTCCGTATATTAATTAAAATAACGTTTGCTGTTTTAATCGAAAACCCTTGCATGTGTTAAGATTCTTGTCCTTGCGACTTAGCGTCACCGTCTTCATTACAGCTTCGTCGTAAGTCCTGATGTGGGTTGCAGAATCCTCCGTAAGCAATTTCCTGAGGGGGGCCAGTGGCACTTATTTTCATAACCCCCTCAGAAAAGCAATTACAGTTTGTTTACACTCACAGGGTTGGAGTCCAGAGAGAATCGAGGCTCTGTGTTATCACAACTTCGTACACGCTTACCTTTGGACACTTATATCGTTGCAATTCCTTAGTCATAAAAGCGATGCTTCCTCGAAATGAGTGTCACTTCCCGAGTTACGCTGAATGACGGGCTGGAATTGGGTGTTCTGGGGGTCTCAAGTGCGCATTCCATTATACCAAAATACGGCGTTTAAGATGGATGGGCCGATAAAGCAAGGAAAGAGTTAACCGCCATATCTGGACACAGTTGCAACTTAAAGCTTCTACTAGCATGCTAATGAATATATAGTAAATAAATAGGTGTTTTATTGCTATAAAAGGCTTGTGGTGGGCACTTTTAAAGGAAGTTTGTCTTTAGGAAGAAATTCCTAAGAGTATAACGCCCTGGGCTTTAATTAGATTAGAAAAAATTCTTCTAGGATCGATACACTTACCAATTGAGTTTGTGACCCAGGATCGATACACTTACCAATTGAGTTTGTGACCCGTCTTTGAATTTAGTATAAGATAGGTACGAAAAAAAAATCTGCAAATAAACTGGATTTCTGTTTTTAAATTTTAGAAATGGCTACAGCTTTCCTTTTTTTTATCCATTACGTTACATTACTCTGCGCACACCAATCTAGGTGATCGCCTAAATTGCCAATTCATGTGACACCATTTCGCCAGAAATACTGTTGATTAAGCGCTCATAAGATTTAATTCATCTTTCAAATTACAACAATCTGTCTGACTTATCATACGATTAATGCAAAGCACGTTAAGTCTATTTGCTTAAGAAGATGCATGTTTTCGTGAAGTAGATTCTAAATGTCTGGATAATATTTGCATTACATAAGGAAAAATACTAAATGTTCATACTGCAGAGCCTTTTTTTCAAAAAAAAAAAAGAAGCGGAAGACGTGAAAAATGTGCAATGCCCTCACCGGCCTGGACTCAAATACACGCCGAATCTGCTACCGTTACACCACGAAGGCATGCTGGAAGGAGGGAGAAAATACCGTAGAGTCATTAGGTACTTTAAAGTAGGGTATTGGAAAAATGAGCAGTGCCCTCGCCAGGACTCGAACCTTGGACCTCTCGAATACGCGCCAAGTTTGCAACCGTTACACAAAGAAGACATACTGGAAGAAGGGAGAAAACACCTTATAATACAACCAAACCGTCTGACGTCGAAAGCAGGATTCACAATGAATAAAGCATAACTTAAGTGTCAGACTTGTATAACAATGTGTCAGATTCAAAACAAACGTACCTACTTCTAGAACTATTTTGAGAAGTTTGGGTAGTAATAAGTTGTATGAATATTTGAATAATTATTATAATTAATAAAAAAAAATCTCAAGCTCCTATATTGTGTATCTTTGCTAAAACATTTTATGCATAACTTTCTTACCTTTTATTATTACTCTGAGAAACTTTTAAACATTATTGGTAACTTTAAATGGAAAATATTTTCCTGTCGATTCGATGAAAAAAATTAACAATCACATATTTTGCAAAAGCAAGTAAAATGGAAGAAACTGTATTTTTCTTCTACTAGCATAGGCCGATTTAAATGAAACTATAAAAAAGGGAGAGTTCTTTAAATTATAAAATTTAAAAAGCTACGTATTCTGGGCCCTAAATTAAAGTATTGCATTACAAATTCTAGTGAATTAAAATCACTAATGAGTCAATGATCTGTTGGTTATTAACGTTTCTACAAAACAAGTTTCAAAATGCCATTTAAATCCTCTATATATCTATTTCATTGTAAATTTATTTAACAAAGTATTTTTTGTTTACCTCAGAGGAAATTGAGAGACACCATATCAGTTATTATTGTTTAGAAGAAACATAATTAAATATCTAGTCCACTTAATTAAACTGTAAATGAAGATTTTCCCAAAATAATCCTAGCTCAAAATTATAAACCTTTACTGTCTCTCTCTAATGATTTTCTTACAACTCGATTAAACTTTTTGCTCAAAAATTTGTAACGTGTTAAATTAATAATGAAGGACGATGTCAGTAATTAGTTTACTGAACAGTTTTTAATTAAAAGTCCAAATCAATAAATTTTGCTCTGAGAAATGAGCTTTTTAATAAAAATCCCTGTGAGGCTACGTTTTTATCAAGGACTAAGAATAATCCCACTATCTGCATTTGACACATTTCTGATAAATACATAATTTTACATAATTTTTATGAAAACCTTTTGCGGGATTTTAAAGCCGAAAATTTCAGTTTCAAAGTAAGAATAATCATCATTTATTCCCTAACACAGTTGATAATCAATGATAATTACGCAACAATATTTATTTTAATTTATCTGCACAAATTCTGTATTATTTATCAATCTTCTCGCTGTGTAATGGTTAATATTCCTTTTCTATACTTTACGTATAATAAACTGAAGTATAACTTAAACAGGAAACCTATAAACTTACACAAGGAAAGTAATCTTTACTAATTTCGGCAGATGGTAAATTTGCAAACATAATGGCAGGTACAAAATGAAATTAAACCTCTATTGAAGTTAATCGTAAGTTAACCCTTACTAGACACTTCCTAAAGCCAATATCTAAAAACAAATTTTCAGTAATTTTGAAACACAACACTTTGTTTGAATTTTGTTATTTCAAACAATTAATATTCAGATACTGTGTTCTGTATTATGATTAGCGGTGCTAGATGTCTTGTCGTTGGACCTAGTGTAAAATCGGCTTTTACTCAGCTGAGCAAGCTGGACAACTTTCTTAGTGATGAGACATCTAAATTACTAATAGGTACTTCCATTTCCGACAAAATGTTTGAAAAATAGGTATGGGGTCATTTGAAAAAAAAATAATAATATTAGATGAGTTTATAAGTTGCTGATATATAACAATAAGCTCATTCATGCGTACCAGACAGCTTCCAAATCTTTCTTCTCTGAAGGTGCTCGCGTTCGAGAATGTGACTATCAGTGTGTTCAATAATAACGTTTATATACACGTTCGAAAATATCTGGTAAAACTGTAAGGGCAGGTGGAACAAACCGAAATAAATAGATTTTGTGCTGAATTATGTGTACCCAAATGGCGCACAAAGGCGGTATAGGGCGTTATCTAACGCGATATAAAAGCGTTCTGCTGGCATTAATTGCCATTCCCCGTGTGGATTTCGAGTGGTACGCATCATTACCCGAAATGGAACTCGTCGACATACATTTTATCTGTAAGGCTACAGCTGGAAACGGGGCAGTTGTTCAAATGAGGTATGTGAAATTGTTCATTGTACTACGTTTTTGGTAAATGCTCCATTTTAAACAGCAGCCCCATGAGAAAATACGTGACGGCGAGCTTCGCGTTCTTTTAGCCATGTATACAGGTCGAAATTCGCTCAAGGAATGACAATTTACGTCATATAAAGTTCATCTTCCACTCAGAAGCCACATTAACGCCCCATTTTGGCACACAAGTTCCATTACAAAATCTAATTGTTTCGGTCTCTTCTATCTGTCTTCACATTTTTGCCAGGTATTTTTGGAGCTCCCTGTGTATATAATGTTATATATAAAGGATATCAGAAATAGAATCAGCTTTTATAGGATCGCCATGAGATTTTTTGCCGTGAGCCAAGACAATTTTATTATTAAAATATGTGCTGCTTTGGTGAAAGTGTTCCTCGTAAGCGAAATTTAGTTATTAACGCTGCGAATTTAAAGGAACATGTTTTTATTTATTATGAGAAACTTTTCACACCATTTGATTTCCTTTTAGTTTTATGCACGGTTATTTTCGGTGTTTTATATGTTTCTAAATGCAAACTTGAATTCAATAATTTGTTACCAGTTATTATTCTTCGTCAATAAATTTCTTTTGAAAGCTAAATTTCTTCCACGTATTTATATTCAACAATATTTTCAAATGCTGATCCATTTACATTCCTTCAGATGATTTAATTTCGCTGTTTATTTTTCAAGCATAAAAGGCAGCTGTAATAAATTCAGAAATTCTTTTACAATTCAGTCTTTTCTTCCAATGGACTTCGTGAGTTACCTAAAACCTATATCTACAAATCCCGAATATTTTATAATTGAATATAGTTCTTATCCACAAAAACATTCTTCGTGACTTTATAGAAGCGGTCGAAAACAATTGCCGTGCACTGTGTTTACAAAATTTCGAAATATTTTCAGAATGGACAGTATTTTTTAAGGAATATCCCGCAGAAAAACACTTCTTTGAGATGCAAGACTGTTCAGCATAATCTGATTTCTTTATATTTGTGACGACTAAAATAGGCAATAAAGGAACACTCGAAAAGCATTTCCCTTCCTCTTAAAATTCGATGAATGTACGGTTTTGAGTGACAACCTGTTAATTTATCTCTTTTTGAAGCACAGCAGATTTGTTTTCCTCGTGAAAAAACTTTCATCCTCTCTCGTAAGATAAGTTAGCTATTACTTGTTAAATTTCACTGTAAAAACGATTTGATTTTACTATTAATTATTAGCCGAAGAACTGAGGTATTAACTATTAATCATTGTTACCAATTGTTACCGTTGTTACAGAATTAGCAGAAATTTCATTTAAATAAAGAAAAGATGATAATATAACTTAGTATTGCTTTTACTTTTGTTAATAATGGTGTCAGAAAGTATCATTATTGTCAGTCAGCAAAACGTGAAGGAGAATATAACCAAAGGAACTGAGACGTTTTTCAGTTTCAAAATGTTCTTCTCTCCAATCTAATGAACTTTTGAGATTATCATCTTCCCACCGAAAAATCCGAGTTTTGATTCAAGGAGTAACTTAAAATTAGCTCCCAACAAAATATTAATTAGGATAAAAAGGAAAGTACACATCTTCTCAGCCTTGAACAGAAGTAAAAACAGAACTAATATAATATCGACTTCTTACTTCACGGTATAATGTCCAGGTGTCTTGAATGTTGGAATGCATGACGTGAGTACGAAGAGATTCAGGAATTAAACAACTGTTCTCTCTGGTTCAAATAGTAGCATATTCTTTTTATATCAGCGCTTGCAAATTTGAGAGTTCTCTTAAACAGAAGGCATTACAAATTTAACATCAATATTTGGCATAAATATTTAACATAAGGTCTGTAAATATATGTACCACTCTTAATTAATGAATTCTTATAAAAAATATCTGGTACCTTAAAATTTCTAATTCATAGATGCCTACATTTTACCTAAAGACTACTTGTTTGAAAACTTCGCAATATAATTCGGCAGCACATATTCAAAGGTTTCTTAATTTGGAAATTTTAGTTCAAGTGTATTCTTTTCTTATCATTATAACTATTCGACTATAACCTAAAGACGACGTTTTTCTGAGATTTATTCTGAGACAACTTAAGTTCTTCAAGCAAATATCTTAAATGATTCTGGAACAAATTTACTTTTATATCACGAAGAAGACTTTAATTCTATCTGGACTGAATAACTTTCATAATCCATTTTATCCTATGATTTGTGTTCAAGATGTGGTTATTTTCGCATAGCAAAGATGTAACATCTTTGCATACTTAAACATAAAACTCTATACTTCAGTACATAAATTCGTAAAACTTTACTCTGCCTGTTGCACTACAGACTAGTTTTAGAAAATCTAATGAGGCCCTAGAGGATGTAACGGGACAAAAGTGTCACATTTGCTGTTGGCGTCTTACAGCTAAAACGCAGAATTTGTAATGTGTTTTAATTAAAACAAGGAACGCAACAGAAATTCGTTAAAGATATAATGCAAATATATCGCGATTTAGCTACGTCCGCATCAGCATTTTCCATGCAGTGAGATTTTCTCTTCAGCTGAAATTGTCCAACCAGTATTCTGCTGGAAACCAATCTTTTATAAACAAGATCTAATAAAATTGATGCTGCAGTCCATTATGTTATTTATATTGTTATTTATCCTTATGTTATTTAATATCTTTATTGGCTGCAAAAAAATAACATACATTACTTTTCGATATCCTTCCTCACATTTAGTCTTCTAAATATATTTAAAATTTAAAAATGATATTCCATACAGACAAATGAAGGAATGATAAAAGCAACACAATAAACTATCGCAATTTAATGAAGCAACTGAAATTTAATTCTCTGTCGTTTCGTTTGCTGCTTGTTGCTAAAGACGAGAGAATAAAGGGTTGTTCTGTAGAAATACTTCATATATATATGCTTTGTAAATATTATGCAAATTCCATTGGTTCATTTTACCACATTTCGATCAACAGTAATTTTATTGAATGTATTTAAAGCTGAACGCCGTTTGTGGGATAATAGTTTGGCCTCTTTTTTTTAGATACAGCTTTCCTTGCAATAAATGAAGCCTTAGAATTCTGTTTCATGAAAAATGTTTCATTTAGTGCCAATATATTTCTGCGCAATTCATTGAAAGAATAGAATTGCAGTCTCAAAATTTTGTTTTTAATAATGATAATGTAGTGGTCGTCATGTGTCTCGAATATATATTCATTCCTACTTCCGTATGGCATCCTTTTTAGATTATTGCCTGTATTTTATTCTATAACTTCAAAACTATTTATTCTCAAAGCACAAAAGCATGGACTTTTCCTTCTCAGTATGCCATTCTTTCTCGTCTGAAATGCCATCATTGTTAATCTCCCTCTTCTTGACACCATTTACGCTGGCAGGAATGAACAAGAGAAATATCTGCATTGCCTATCTCAGTAAAAACGCGTGTTAATAACAAAAATACTTCTATCGTCTTTCCTTGAATAGAAATGCATTTTTAAAAGTTTGTTTCAACATTACTATTATATCCACTGTATATATTGAATCCAAATAATTCCTTCAAACATTCTATCCATTTTCCGTTACATTTTCAGTAAAGATTATGAAGTTTTTATTTTTAAAATGTTTGCAGTAGTGAATGTAAAGTTAAAAATCGTTAGTTATATTTAGATATAATAATGACAAATAAATGCTAACTATCTGTAAAAAAAGCGTTTTCATAGGTAGTTTTAAAAACGAAATAGAATAAAAACAGAAAAAAAATAATCTGAAAGGTTTCAGATTTTAAATTACGTCCAAAAGGCCGTCTTTTAACGTTTTGTGTGTTACCTTTATTTATCAAATATCATGTTCTTCGCACTTAAACCATAAAATTCAGTTAAAGAATAATATCGGAAAACAATTTTACAATGAGTATATCTTTAGAGCTTCCAATCCACAGTTTGAGTTTGTTCCTCAAAAGTCCTTTATCGTTTTACAAAATATGAAATAGATAATAAAACAAATTCCAAATTTGGGCTTCCAGATGCGCATATTCGGGTGGAAACGTAAGTTATTCAAACTTGGATGGCTTTGTGTGTTTCCTTTATTTATTAAATATCATGTTCTTCGCACTTAAAAACCATAAAATTTAGTTCAAGAGCAATATAGCAAAATAATTTTTAAATGAGCATACCTTTAGAATTTCCGATGCGCAGTCTCGATATGCAGTAACTTTCGAAATTAAAATAATAATAATAAAAAAAATCTAAAAGCTTTCAGATTTTGCATTATTTCCAAAAAGGCTTTTTTTAACGTTTTGTGTGCTACCTTTATATTAAATATCATGTTCTTCTCCCTTAAACCACAAAATTTAAGTTCAAGAGCAATATCGCAAAATAAAATTGACCATATCTTTAGAATTTCGGGTACACAGTCTCACGCGCTGGAGATAAAAATGTTTTTTCTGTACAACGTTGCCATTGCTCGCTTTAAAATCCTTGAGTTCGTTAATCAAAATTCGTTAACATTTTACAAAATATGAAATCGATAATAAAACAAATTCCAAATTTGAGCTTCCAGATGTCCATATTCGGGCGGAAACGTTCAACATGCAAAATTGGATGGCTCTAGGTACCGTTGTTTTATCACAATGCGAGAAACATACATACATGTACGCAGAGTCTTCATTATTTAATTTCTTTAAATATAATACAGAGCGATCACATTTGGTGGCAACAATTTGAAAAGTGAAGCAACGCTTTTAGTGAATCAATTCAAAATGCCAAAACGAAATTAATAGTCCTTCTGGGAAAATTGCCCCTTTGGACTAATAATCTAAGGATATGCTCCTGAAATTAAGCTTTTGTGTCAAAAACACCCAAGAACCTCACCTATAAAGAATTTTACTAAGCATGTTCAATGTAAAGAGTTACTTCTTAATATATTAGAATCTTTTAGAGTGCTTAATTCTTATTGGTATAAATTTTAGTGATATTTTTGATTCGCATTTTGCATTCATGCATATGAGAAAACCACTGCATTCATGCCATTTAATTCGCCTACTTCTTTTTTATAGCTCTTAAAGTTTTTATAAGGACAATGTCGCTACTAATACTTGAATTTCATCTTGTTGTTCAGATTTGACCGCTGATTCTAAACACGCGTCAAGAGATCACACACTATCTAGAGCGTCAAGAGTGCGAAATCTCCCTTCGACCGTTATGGAACGCGACTGATTTGGTAGTGCAAGTATGAGGAATAAGGATTGACGAACGTAACATCCTCACCCGTTTTCAACAGCGGATCTGCGACCAGGCAGATATAACGGGATGATACCTTAGAATCTTATATAAGACTTTCTAGAGGTGCATATGAGTAATGTTTTAATCATAGACGATGATCGTCCTCCACATTACGCAAACTCGTTTCTGAATTTGCTGAAAGTGAATACCATGGGCAGAAAATCTTCTGATCTTAACCGGATAGAAAACTTAAGATATTACCTTGAAAAAGCAGTTGCAGGGAGACATCCTTTTCCCAGACATGTAAATGTTCTGAAGACCGAATCGCTTGAGGATGGGAACTTAATTTCTTAAACATTATTGCACGAAATAACAAACTTTATTGCATGAAGGCAGATTGCGATGTGTGTGTACAAGACAGGGGAGGACAAGACAGGGATATTCCATATTAAATTTTCATAAACGTTAATTTTTTCTGAGTTTTATTTTCTGAACTATCCTTGTATTACCATTTTAATTATTTTATGCTATAGTTTTAAATCATATGCAGTCCGTTAAAATTTTTTCCTTTGCATTTATACATCTTGATGTTATGCATCATTCCACACAAATTCAGAAAATTATAGTTCACAGTTTCTGAGAAATCCGTGACTTTATGCACGTAAATATGATTTTGGGCGTGGGTGTACATTATGTTACCATGTATATAAAGAGGGCGTAGAGCAGGATCTTGAATAAACCCAAATGAAACATTAAATGCTTAAAATCCTTAACTGAATAAACTCTTTCTTAATATACTTACAATCTTAAAAGAGCAATTCATCCATCAACAAATCCTTCTTAAATTTTTCTGTTTGTAAAATTGAACTTGCTTCTAATTCGATCTACATTAGTAATTCCAATGAAAAACGAGAATCAGTAATAAATTCAAAAACCAGGCACCATGTTGAAAGAAAGGGAATTTTATTTTTTACTGATATTTTTTAAATACCAGCGTGCCCGTATACATTTGAGAGTTATCTAGGTTCACAACTGTTATTAGGTCAATAACGGGGAAGGACACGATAAATGAATTCAAATTATGACAGAGTCTTGTATATGTTTTAATATATGAATATATTGTGCAGCAAAGTAAAATTATAGCAGAATAAAAAGACTGCGGTTTTTCTCTTACTTAGCGACGGGAAAACGCACTTATATGTAAATGAGCTACTTTAGGTCTTTAAAAATGAACATTAAAAAGGAGTGATATTTTACCCACGTTTAGATATTAAAGAAGTTTAACTGTACTAGCATTTTCATTTGCAAGTCTTCTTAAGCTTTTTTTAGAAAAATTCCTTAAAGCCATTGTTTGAAGGAGCATTCACTTTCTCCGCCTACCATTAACCGTACATTTTTTTAAACTTACTTTGTGACATGTCTACCAGCATAAAACAGACATGATATGTTTTAATTCGAATAAACGGAATCCACTCAGAAACACCATGGTGACTGACGGATAGATTTTTGCTACCCAAGCATTGTGTATGAGAGGTACACAAACATCCACGCCTTGTTTTGTTTTTGGTTTGCTTTGATTTTCTTGATTATGAAGAATACGAAAGCTGTCTGTTTAAGGGAAAGGATGCCTTAGTAAAGACCTTTCTAAGGGAAATTCCTTGATACTGACGTTTCACATGGGGAATAGTACGAAACTCATCATGCAGCCAATCAGTTCGCCGAAATTCGAAATCGTTTCGAACTACCAGTATTCAGCGACTTTACCGTTCCGCCGCTTGTGGGCTTGTTTTTTTTCGAATCTCAGGCAAGGCATAAATTTTTGTGTGAAATGTCTACTTGGAACAACTACAAAATATCATTTGTTAAAAAAAAACGTCGTTTATAGTTCCGGCTGATACAAACTGATACAAATGGTGCGAGGTCTTCCGGTACCGTTCACCGAAGATTTTTGGTTAGATATGGAATTCGTTTCACAAATAAGTAAACATTAGATTTGATGACAGATTAGTATATTTAGAGCATGCCAGATTCTTTTTGACTCATAACTTGTTACCCAAATCCTTAGAAACATGAGGTTAATTCCCAGTTTAGCTAGGAAAAGTACCTAAATATTTTAGGCATTACATTCTAAGAGTTAAACAATAGCTCTTAGCTTTTGCAACACAATTTCCTGTACCTCCGTTTTCTGGAAACATGAGCATTTGGTTCATTGAATTCGAAACAAAGATTCCACGATTCTTTCATCCAAAATTTTTAACGTTTAAATCCGGAATAATTTAACCTGAATACATTTCAAAATGTCGATATACGAAACATATTTAAAAGCACAAAATGTTGAAAATACCCAGGAGCAGCATTCTTTTTCCGTCACCGTTCTAAATGCATTTTCTTAAACTTTACTCTGAAGAACAGAAGATACTCATACAATTATACACAAGGAAAGCATTCCAACCGGAAACAATTCCCAGAGATATTTATCCATTCTTCGACGTCTATTGGAAGAAATCTATCTCTGTGTTTACAGTTTTCGGTTCTATTTTAGGAATTTTATCCAGATTTCTTCGGGGCAATTTTCAACGCGAATGGTTGTTAATATTATGTCAAATGCTACAAGAACAACACCAGTGGAAATGCATTTATCTTCATGCATAATGCATTTCCGGAACAAAATGTACTCCGCAATCCGCTTTCCATATTTTTTTTATCTCGTCGTCTATCAGACTATCGTATAATGGTTTTGTATTGTAAATAACCAAAAAGAAACTGAATCTTAACCATTTGATACTTTACTCGTCTTAAAGGGGTACTTGTATTTCTATATATGTGTTTTTGCAATTTAATGCGTGCTGGTATATAATAAAACAGAAACATTATTTTAACTTTTTCTGGCTTTTAAATGATACCTCCTTCCAAAGCTTAATTTTTCTTTCAATTCTAAACAACTTGCGAATTTACCTATAATTATAACTTTTGAATTTATTTATACAACTTTTGAAGTATTTTCTTCTAAATATATAAGACTTCTGTGTGATGGTAAGCGGGATATAATCCCATAAACTAAGTTTGAATCTTGAATGAAGCTAGGATGTTTGCGCCTGCGTAGTCTTTTTTTAATAAATTCATTAAAAGCCGTCTTTGAAAGCCTTCTTGAGAGCTTGACAATAAGAGAAATACGAGACCCTCGAAATCCATCCTCAGGATGTTATCGATCACAGGATTAAAACAGAATTAGCTCATTAGAAAATAACATTGTCACCACTAGCTCTGAAGCTTCATAATTAACAATAGGTAAATATGAACACACTAATGAATTTAACTTATTATCTTAAAACCGGAAGCTAATATAAAAAATAGAATCTTATCCATTGATTCTTATTCAAAGATAAACTAACGATTATTAATAAAAGCAAGGAGTTGGTACGCGAGACACTTAGCAAAGGAATTTCTGATTTGCTTAGTAATTCTTAAGCAGTAATTGTATACAAGATATTTTAAGGATTAGTTTAGTTTTGCTAACCAGCTATTTTATGTTAATTATCGTTACTGTCTTTCTCACATTCTATTTTCCTGACAGAAATCTAATTTTTAGTTCGAACATATTCAAATGAGGATGAAAGAGATAGTATTTAAAGGAAGGTTTTAGATTGTAGAATTAGAGCGTGTTCCGCCTGCTGAAAGCCACATGACTAGTTGATAGCAGTTTCTCTGTGGCGTTGCGTTGTTCTCGCTATTAGGTTTGTCAAACCAATTTCAAATCTGAGTCAACTCGCGCATATTCTGTTCGTGAGACCTTTGGACTAGCATACGGTTTACTTAGCAAATTTAAATTCTTCATTTAGAGTTACTCCATAAATGCTGGCTGTTTCTGTAAGCACGAATGGTGCTTTCTGTTGATTTACTGATTTTAGTAAAAGGGTCT
>KK121761.1:103641-120147 GCA_000611955.2 Stegodyphus mimosarum
TTTCTAAAGTCTCCGCTGTAATTTCCAAGATATAGTGATAATTCGTTTACGTCGTCCAAAGGCTCTACTTTATGTTACCAAAGAGGGTGAGACTCTACAAATACGTTAAAATCACCCGTTAAAAGTGTGTCAGCATAATTCTTTGTATTTTGGAAACCTACACTAAAGGAGTACTAATATCGTGCAATGAGCTTTAAGTAAATTTTAAGAGTGCGTGCGGAAACAAGATGTTAAAAGATTTCAGTTCATTACACTCTCTTAAGCTCTTATTATTATTAATTATTGTGCCTAATATTCAAATGCCCTAAAATTCTGAGGCGTAGGCTCAAGCCTTGTGGAAATAAAAATGATCACTGTTTGTCTCTAAGTGTTATTATTATACTCCTTTGTTAAAATAACAGTGGTCAAACATGTCTGACATAAAAGACTTGTCTTGATAATCATTACCATTACCTTTAGATTTAAGCGACCATTACAAATGCACAGAATCAGCTTAATGTTTCCTAAATACGACCAAAGGGTTTGTTCCAAGGGCTATAAAGTGAAAACAGGGCTCTGAGGTATTATGAAAATAGTTTCCGAAGACAAGGGAACTCGACAAACTCTGCAGCACATTTAATGCTATGTAAATCTCATTCTGTGAGTTGAAAATTGAAATTTGTTTTCTGAGCGGAATGTTATGATTGTGAACCACATGGAAAAATTTATATCAAGCCGGGATTTAAGGAAGCGATAGATCTTTAAAATGACCAATAAAAGTTTCTACTAATAGCGTTTTCCTGTGTTTTGAACGAAAGATGTAGCAGAAAAGTATTTTGAACATTTAAAATTTATTTGTTGAAATACTTACGAGTCCTCCCTTCGCCTCCCAAATTAAACATGTTCGGAACTGTTGTATTGTAATTTTTAGTCGCACACTGAGATAAATATTTATATATATTTTACGTAAGTTTTATAGCTTTCAGTAATTGATTAATGTTATTTTAAATCCGAATTCACATAAATAACTTCATATAAATTTCATTACCGTATTTTAGGGTACAAAACTAATAACTGCATTGCATTTGAAGTTACTTCTTCGTTTTTCCATTCTTCTTCTTCATTCTTACATTTTTCAAAGACTGTAATGGACACAAATATTACTAGTTAATAGAACTGAAAGACGTTGAAACAATTTAATATTGGAATAACTATTGATTAAATATAATAATCTAAAGATGCCTCGTGACTTATAAAAACTTCTACGTACATTTCATAACAGTTTCATCGAAGAGCTGCACTTTAATAGACTAACAATTCTTTATAAACTTAAAGATTTACATAAATGACTCTGACTACGAATTCCCGCGAATATCAAACTATTAAACTAGATTTCTCTTTAGTAACCAACAAACCAGAAAGCAGAGTAAAACCAATTTACAAAGGGTTAAATTTATTTCTTTTATTTGGCTTAAGAAATTTATCTTCTCTTTAAATTGCCTTGAAAGTCTCAGGGATAGCTCTATGGTTGCTTTCATGTTTTTACCCATAGGTAGCGGAAATACGCCGCAGTTTTCCATAAAAAAATCTTTGCGAAGACATCATTAGACAAATAGCCCTTTGGTATTTTTGCATAATTTAATAATCCAAATCAACTTGCATGAGTTGATTCTCATTGGTAAAGATACTTTTAATAATTGCTCAAAATAAACAAAACGCAAAAACTACTATTAATTAAACTATTCATTGAAAATAATTACCCATAGTCACAGCCCAAAATAAGTAACTGAAACTGCATGGCTTCTGAAATTCATGAGTGATATCGAACTGTATAATCATCGAGATAACAACTACGTAAAATAACCCTAAACTAAAGGGTGACTTGTTTTAGTCTCAACGAGTTTAACTAGAATTAAACTTAATTGCACTTCTCTTACAAAGCAGAGTCCATGCTTTTTTCTCGACTAGTCTGTATTGTTATCCAAAATCGAAAAGAATCATTAGCAGTCGAGCGAAATAATGATGCTAGATAATTGCTGCATTGACCTCACCTGCCCTGACATTTTTTTTTATTTTGACTAAATTTGCATACGTTCTTGAATGACTGATATGAATTATAAAACTGAGAAGAGACAGAATAGAAAAGTATAAAAATACTGGATTTATAATATCTAAATAAATCCCTAAAATTCAGCCTACTCATCCATATGTGGGTTGAGCTAAAAGCTGAATTTAATGAGTTCAAGTCCAAATATAAATAGGTATTTAAAAAATTAACTTTTTAGGACAATATGCTATTTGAAATTCGAAAACGTTTAAAATAGAAACCTCACCACATTATACCGTAGTATGTTTAAATTTTAAAGTATTATTCAGCTTCGTTATCTAATATGTTCAAGTATTAAACTAAATGGCTCTAATCAACAAACGAGATAGAACTAAATATATCATGAATCTGAGCAGTGAAAATTATTGGAAGGTAACAAAGCCACGCGAAATGTACATAATGAGAAGTTAAATAATATTACTTTATTTTGACCACTAGAGGCATTTCTTATTAAGATAAATACATAACAGAAATCTCCCACGAGTGAAATTACGTAAAACAAATCAAAGCATTAACTTCCTTCTTATTTTCTCTTTTTCCTCTTGGTAACATGTTATTTAAATTCTATTCTCACTTTCATTTTCTTACTACTTTTGTTGCTATTAAAACCAAGCAGCTTATTGCCGGTACTAGAAAATATAGTCTTTATCTTTAATTCATTATTCGGAACAATTTTATTAACGAAAAAGAAAAATAAATAATAGATATATGGATCCATTAGGAACTTGCAATCTTTTCAAGATTGAAATTATTCCTTGGGAAAAAAGTTTAAAAAAATGTTGTTGGTATGATATCACAATAGTTATTGCGAATAACAAGAAAATCAGAAAAAAATTCTTGAAAATTTTGTATGGAACATTGAAATGCAGAATTGAAGCTCAACTGTAGAATGTATGATAAGCAGAGAGTAAGCAAGTAACAAATGATGTTGAACCGAGAGATGCGGCGGTTAGCGTAATGGAAAGATGATTCTTTAACCAACATCTTAATAAGATGTAAATCGAATATACCAAATGCAATTGACTGTAATTTCATTTCGAGGATTTCATATCTAAAAACAGAAACAGATGAAGGGAACACAAAAATACCTTATCCGCAGACTAAACATCGATTTTCTTATTCAGCCCAACATGGAAGACCCCCCCTAAAATGAACAAAGAAATTAAATACCGCTAAATAGGCAATATATCTTCCGGCTAATTCATCAGTCTCATGAGACCGCGAATTTTGAAGCCCAACAAACTGCAAGATAAACAAAAAACGAAGCTTGACCTTAAACCGTCGAGAGAACTCAAAGAGGCGGTGGCTTAACAAACTATAACTACTGGAACCTTTACCAAAGCGCGAAAAGTGGGGGGAAAATGAGTTTGACTAACTACACAATTTCTGGAGTACTTGCATTCGTTTTATGATGACAACTGTTTTATGAATTCTGTTATTTTCTGGCCTGCGATGAAAAACCAAATACAAGTTCGCTTCATAGAAACTAACATTTTCTTAAGAACTAAAAGAACATTTTTTAAAGCTCACCTTGCCCAAAAACAGCAGTCCTATCATTTCTCCAGAATGGGGTATGTGAAAGCAATTTGTACTAATTTAACACAAGTACGTTGGTCTAAAAAATTTCCTAGGTAACCACAAAAAAGGAAAAACTAAATTTAAAGGCTTAAAAAAGCACACTTAATTTTAAGAAAAGTAAATTTACTAAACGAAAATACTTATCAATCGACTAAACTAAGCTAATTATTAATTAAACTATTATTAATGAACTAAATTAAACACTTTAAATTTAACTAATTTACAAAAAAGTCAAATTCGAGAAACTTTGAATAAAAGGAATTAAATTCATTATACAATATTATCTAAATATCTTTTTGAGAAAATACCGCCTCGAATCATTGATATTTCCCTTTTTGTATTTAAGACACAAAGCAGTTATAATATACTGTCAAAAAGGAAATATGAAGCATGGAATTATATTATATGATCCTTATTAAATGCACTTTTAGAACATAAATAACTTGTTTAGGTATCACGACATTCTTGGTCAAATGAGACTAAAGATAAAATATAAAGGCTTCCAACAATGGCAGATTTTAAATCAAAATTGAGAAATTGAACGTAATCGTTTTTACATGTCATTTCTATATAGTATCATTTCCATCGTTATTTAGAATGATATTGATGTCCGGGTGTATTTCTAAAGAGAGGTAGATGATCATCCTAAGCAAAGTGGCTCACTTTCGTCTTACATATGGAGAAATGACGATGCTCATGCATCACTCTGGTTCACTGGGATTGAACCACAGACGACTCCATATTCACAAGCCTTACCCCTGCTCTCCTGCTGTTAACACGTGTTGTTGTGACTTTGCTCAGTTCCACCCCCAATTTCGATAGAAAGCCCCCAGGAGGACGTGTCCGAGGGTCTTCCACTCTTCCCCTACCACCAATCTCTCGAGAGGACTTTCGGCTTGCCGAATATTTAGAGTGTTTCCATGCCTCAAGGATACTATATATTTACAAACATCCATGCCTTCTCTTGGATTCGAACCCGGACCCTTCGGTACCTCAGTAGGCTCCCCTAAGCACTATACTGTCTGGGCGGCTGGTAATACGTACAACTAACAACTGCAAGATCCGTTTTTAGAATCCCGGCGAGGGTTATCATTCATTTTGCATATTTGCTGATCCGAAGATCTATCAGTCTCTATAAGAATGCGTTTAATTCAACTGACTTTCTCTTCCATAATCGTTATTTAAAAATACTTCACTGTTAACTGTAATATTGTTGCGAAAAATTCGGCGGTTGCGCCTGGCATAGCACTAGGGTTGTCATAAAATAGTGTATGGTAGGGTTGCCAGATTGGCGACTTTATCGCCCAGTTGGGGACCAAATTGGCGATATCCCATGGTCCAATCAGGAAGCTTCTAGAATAACTTCCTGTCGAGATATTTCTCGAAACCTGTGGAACCTATTGAAAAGCTATATAAACCCTTGCGTTTCTGAGAGCCGGCGTTGTGAGAATTGTGAGAATAGCTGCTTACTGATACGCGAGAGTTTTGTCAACGGAAAGCGATCGGGATAGTGCTTTGCCGTGAAGCTACCTTTACAGTATAGCTTGACAGTGTATTGGTGATTGTTCCACTGTGTTTATTACAAGTTTAGTGTTGCCGTGAAGCTACCTTTACAATTACAGCCTGAAGCTGTGTTGCTGATTATTTCAGCGTATTTATTGTAGATTTTCGACGCTTTTAAAGGTAATTTTGGAACTGTGCTGTAAATAGTGATTCTTGTAAATAAAGTGTGCTTTTTATTGTTCTGCATCGTGTTTTCATCGGATACTCTCAAATCCACGAACCCGTATAACGCAACAATATGTATAAAAACCGTGATTTTTAAACCTCATGGAAAAATTTTGGAAATTGGTAAATTATGCTAGAATTTTCTAACAGTATTTCATTTGGAAGGTTACTTTCCTATACATTCACCAACGTAAATTTCGAAATTCTGCGATGATTAGCTTTATGATTAAGTAAATGTATGTAGAAAATCAGTAAAAAATTATTTCAACGTATAAATTTAAAAACACAAATACATATACAAAAAATTTCAAGAAATTCGGTTTTGTAGGAAAAGATCAAAATACTTTAAATTGATTTTAATATTTGATGATATTTTAATATTTGAAACAAAGATGTAAGCAAATACAAAAACTAACGTGTATAGGAAATATTTGAAAATGCATTAAAGTAGTTAATATTTACATTTTACATACGTCAAGAAACAGCGATCTTCTGAAGAAATTAATTTTTCAAAGAAAGCTTATGAACAAAAATCGAGTTATTTACAATTCTAGTATCAAATAATAAATAGCAAACATAACGTGCTTTTAATTTTACATACCAAATTCGATGTTTCCCTGCTGTCTACATACTTAATCCTTTTTGAAAAATAGTCTGTCCATTAGGATTAATGTTTGTGTTGTCAATGAATTAAATTTAATTGTTTTTGCTCTTAATAAGTAAGTTAGATAATTTACTATTTATTAACTGCTTAAAATGTTAACGACATTGTTTGACATAATGTTCTGTAGTAAAACAAAATAATAATTGTTTTTCAAGATATGGGGTTTCCTTCATCGAGGTAAAAAACTACTTCCAAGAAAGGACAACGATGAACGAAACTTTTGTTACAAATCTCAGTTTTTTTATAGCACAAAAAGATTAAAAAAGTCATGAGCAAAACTCTTTGTACTAGTTAACATTTCAACAGCAATCCGCAAAAAGAAAATTCTTTCTTAAGACCTCAGGCGAACTGAGCCACAATCTTTTAAAAATGTATCCAAGTCTTACAACCTAGTTTCCTTCTCTTTTCTTTTCCTCAGACTCGCCTTTATTTCTCTATCTAAGTGTCACTCTATTTCCTTTTTTTCTTCCTTTTCAATCGTTCTCTCCTTTTGTTTCGAGATTACTGAATTCCATAAAACATTTTTTATTTCTTTCATTTTTTTCACCAAGATGTCTGTTTGGCTTCTTACATATCTGGATTTCATCCAACTGCTATTTCAAGAATAAATGTATAGTTTAAAAATGCCTCTTCTTGTTTCTTACATTTTTTCCTATGCAAGAACTGTTTAAACTTTTCCCCTAATTTATTGAATCTAAAAATTTCACGATGATACTTCTATAGAGAATCCTAACGGTTAAAGATCATTGAATGGAACTTAGCGTCCCCGTTTGTATAGATGAATGAAGTAAATCGGTAATGTGACATCAGAAATGACGTCACTTCCAAGTCTAGGAAAGGAGAAGCATTGGATGACTTTTTTTCTGTTACAGTTGAAACAAAAATAAGAATAAAATCGATTTGTTTTTAAATCGACTGTTACATTACCACTCACATTTTTCCAATTGAAAACATATTACGCTACTTAAATAGCGAGTATAAAGTGAATAATTCTGTTAGTTCTAATTCCTGTATATGGCATTTAAAAAGCCTCATAAGAATATTTTTCAAGCTATCTTCTTTCAGAATTCTCTTTAAATATATTAAAGATATGGTCGTATTAAAATACGTATAAAATACGAATTTTTTTAACGTTGCCGTATTAGATTGATGTTCAAACTTAAGGTAATAAGCATAAATTTGATATCTTAGAAAGTACTTGGGGAATTACAATAGCATTTCGTATATTAATACTTAGTAACATAATAGATTCATTCAGCTGTACAAAATATAAACAGAAAATTAAACTCTTTAGATTTACAAATTTGGTAAAAAAATACTCAAGGCGTGTGATATAGCACGTCTCAATATGTGATATAGCAGAGATGCGAAGGTTAAGTAAGTGTACCAGCCTCGGACAGCAAGACCGTTATCAAATCGAGCTTCGTTGAAATATGCTTGTAGTAAATCCAGTTTCCCCTCACGTAAACGATGATTTTAACTCATTGAGATTCTTGAGAGCGCGTTAATATGGAGCCAACATAAAGGATCTATCAATGCTGCAGTATATCAGATCAGAATCACCCAGCATTGCGGAAAGTTTATCAGACCCATGAGCTACATGTAGGTTTCATAAGCAGATGATAATCAGATAGGCCTTCAGATTAAGTTTGCCGCTGCCCTTGAATACATGTAATCAAAACAAACTGAGTACATAAGGCTTGTAGAGAAGAAGCTGTACCTTCAAAGACTAGTAGTATGCATTCTCTACATCTTCTTTAACAAAAGGGTCTGTCTTTCAAGATGACATAAGTGACAATATTGGACACAACAACAATGGCCTTCTTTCTGTATTCTCATTAGTTGCGACACAGCGTATAAACCATGGTGGTGGGAAGTAAGATAATAATGTCAGAGTATTACGTAAACTCGGGCTTCAAATAATTTAATTCTGAAATCTTTGCAATCTGATTGAAGTTCAAAAAGACGATTTAAAACTTTGCCTCTGTATATCCACCTTCCTTCGGTATGTAACAAAAGCGCTTCATATTCACTGCTCCTCTCTTGGCATAAAATCGTAAATATTCTTGAATTTAAAGTTCGATTTTTAATAACATTAACAATTTTCATAGCTTGATTCAAAACAGTTTTCAGGTTTTCGGGGACTGTGTTGGCTGCTAAAGCTTCATGGTGAATGGAGCAGTGAGTAAATTTAGTTTTAGGTGTGATTTTCTTTATTTGAGAAACAACATCGGAATGTTTTCCTGTTATAGTCCGAGCTCCGGTCCGAGTTATAGTCCGATTCAGTCTTGGCAATGCGCTTATTCCAAGGACTATCATTCTGAGATATAAAATTGTCAATTACTTGGAACATTTCATTTTCAGTTGCTCTATTTTGGAAGAGATTCACAAAATAAAAATACTCTTCGGCAATTCGTTTATCTTCTTTGAGATGTATGTAAACTAATAATTGAATAAAGTTTATTATATCAGTACTTTCTCCTAACTGAAAAGCGAAATACTCACAGCGTTTTATTTTTTTGAATAAGTGTCTCTTATGGAATTTGCTATTTCATGAATTCATCCACTTACTGTATCATTTGATAACGTAATGTTATTAAGTTCATTAGCCCGCTTTTTCATTGAATACTGTTAAAACGATATCTTTAGCTGCTGTTATATAAGGTTTTCTCCACTACAGTGAATTCTCCCAGTCTTGGCAATTCTAAGGCTTACTAGATAACTAGATTTGAAAGCTTTTTCAATAAAGTAACAAAAGCTTTTATTACTTGTTTACTATTTTTGAACTCCGATAATTTCCTCTTAAAATATTCTTCAGATTTATCCTTTAAATTGGCATGCTTAGATTCAAATGTCTTTTAAGAAACGATGGTTTCATACTTTGATTGCATAATAGTTCACCGCGAACAACACACTGAGGTTGAAGTTCCATTTTCTCCATTTCAAGTAATCCCAATGCTAAACAACTCATTATATTTTCTATAAACAATTTTTCTTTTCTTTTCAATATTATTAGTGCTATTAGATTGTTATGGATCCATCATCTGTGAATTATCACTTTTCCGCTTAATCCTAGCCATTTTTCCATTTTGAAAATCTAGGTTTGTTTTATTATTTTTTCACAAATATTTAAATGCTCAGTATCGGTATAACCCACCTATACTGAGCATTTAAATACAGTGTCACCTGAAAGGTGGTCAAGGCTGTTGCCAACGGCAAGCGTAATCTAGCGCTCCTTGCCACGAGGAATATCGTGGGCTTGGGGCTTGGGCTGACTATACATCAGACAAATAAGCGTAAACAACAACAACATAAGAGAATTTTTAAGAATAATAGTTTGGTTTGACATATTTAGTTCAAATTAAATAACTTTTCTCTGCTTTACGAATAAGCATTGTTACTGCTAACTTACGGACAGTAAGCAAGACAATTAGTTTCATTTACATGCAGATCTTGCTAGTTATACCACATCAAACAAAATATAAATACACAGTAACGAAATAAAAAAGGGGAAGTTTCGTATTCTTACTTTATAATACTTATATGTGAATGCCTCTTCTGGGAGGCTTTTCTAGCTTCCTTCTTCAAAACACGCTTAAACAAAAACCCATATATCCAAAACAATAGCAACCTTTTCCTCAAACTCCTCCGAACTCAGTCCAGAGCATTATTAAAATAATACGCTCTACTTCCACTCATATTCTCTCAGCTTTCGAAATTCAATAATTGGGGAGCTGATACATTGTTAGGAAGCTTATTCATGTCAAAGTTATCTATGAGAAGTTGTCGCTAATAATCAATATCGCAGCATCGATAAACATTGCCTTTTGTCTGTCCGCTGGGGGGTGTCTACTGTCACGGCAAATGAGCAGAAATCGTTTCTATCCCTAGAAAGCACTGATAGAAATTCGAAGAGCTTTCAAAGGGAATTGAATCTAACTTTTTCTTTTCTGCGTAAAACAAAAGAAAAGGAGTTTTAACCCCTTGGGTTTGCTGCTGATGTAAGAAAAAGTCATTATTTTTCATTTAAATGTTAAATTTCTATCGAAGACTCGTATTTCCATGGAATAAACAGTATATCGTGAAAAGTTATCAGATTATAAATAATTAAAAATGGTTATCTGCTTATACTATATTCATACAGATGTTCATTCCACGAAATGGGTGCCAAAGGCATCTTAATACTGCTTAAAATAATACTATAAATGATAACTTACTTAGAACTATAATGTTTTGAATTTTCTTTTATCATTTAAATCGAACTATCTCCCCCAGTCATCAGTTTGAGATTCTGAAATTTAATTATTATCAATGGTGTATCGTATCTCAAAAATTTCTTCGATAGCTTCTTATTTAGTAATCGGCATTTTCCCATTGAGAAACGTGCCTCCTGTTGGTAATTTGTGAATAGCCTGAAATCGCGATCGGTAGCAAGAGATTAAGCAGATGAATCCGTTGTCTTTACTAGAATGAAGACTGCAACAAAAATGTAACGAACAATCTGGAAAAGCTGCAGATAAGAATCTGCGATAAAACAAAAAAAAAGGTACTTTCGACCTTGGACATAAGAATGGGAAGTCAGAAATATTAATCTCATTCTAGAAATATATGAAGTATCAGAAATGTTACAAAGGGACCACTAATTAAAAAGAACCTATGAAAGTCAATAACATGTCGGCCCGCCAGCGGCCGAGTCTGAACATTAGTCATTTGGTCCGGGATCCGAATCCTGGGGATCGGGTTCGCTGCATGGGCGTTTTCGTGATTTTTCCCACGTGTAACGTGTATACGATCCCGCTTCCCTTAGAAAGCCCTTCACGAAGGCATCTCTTCCTTTAGACAGATAGCCCTCGAGTGCTTTGCCATAATTCTATAAATCAAAGCCAAGACGTCTGTGAAAAATAGGGAAGTTTATAATGCTAACTTTAGTTAGCCTTTGATGTTCGCTATCACATGACATTTAAAATAATAACTGAAATATTATTTCCATTTAAAATAAAAAATACAAAGTTAAATTTTGCAAAAATGGAAGCCAAGTTAATGAATACTGACTTTGTTGGAATTAAGGCACAACTGAACGTCTAGATGAAGAGCATTTTCTTTTATATATTCTATAAGCAAGGCGAGTAAATTGCCTGATTAATATATCAGCTCGAATTCTTTGGGTCTGAACTGTATACATTAATTAGATATGAAAGTTTCTGAAGCATGCTCTAAATGAACAGTTTTACTCAGCATCAAAACACTAGAATTTTATCATCGAAAGGTAACAAAATCCTAAAACTGACAGCTAAGCTTAAAGAGTTCTTTTTACGATATAAATTACAATATGAATAAAATCCTCTGTTATTAAACAGATATATCTAGGCCAGCTAATTAAATGAGTCAATTAATTATGTAGCAGCATACGTACACTTTTCCTAGATCATTGTTTACTCAAATGCTGTAAATTTGCTTTTGAAAGCAGTGCTTCTTTTTGATCCCACGTTGAATTATTGTATTTGTATTTGCAAATATGTCATAGTTGGAATTCTACTGACTTAAATACTCAAACAAAATGTCAGCACAACGCTTTAACGGATATTTAAATGGTTTTATCTGCCTATAAGTAATTAGAATCATTCTGTACAAACATTATTTGGTCAGGTAATTTGGTATCACTGTTAATCATTAGAAACTCATTAACGATTTACTGAAATCTGCAGTTAATATTCTAGGCAGATAATCCGACAGCGAATAACAGAGAGCCCGCTGCAAAAGCAAACAGTGCTGCTTTCGGTGTCCTTATTTAATGTTACCAAATAGCTAACATTAATATTTGTTAATTATATAAGTGCTAGCTTCAATCGAACGACGAATATAGCATTGTTTGTCTCGAACATACTCAGCAATATTGCAAGCTCATAACTGAATCAATAATGTTTCAGGATTATGCTCTGTACGTTGATGATGTCTTCCTAAATAGCGTCGCGTAAAGGTAAAATTGTCTTCCATTCAGTATACCAAAATCAAACCGTGATCTAGTCTAAAGTGAAATTAATGCATGTAATAAACGTAGAACTTATAAAGCATGATTAAACAACATTTCTATGTATATGAATACCCTTGCCTATTCAACAATTGGACAAAAACCTTTAAGCAATTTATCAACGGTTGCTTTTAAGAATGAGAAATTATGTCGAACACCGTAATCGATCACCTTCTTATAAATGAGTCCCAAACCCATTCAAGGAAATTCTCTCTCGCCCTCTTTCTCTCCCTGTCAAGGTTATATTCTCAGCATTTTCTCAAGAAATAGGTTGAGAAATGATAGGAACGTAACCTTGAATAACCACTTTCCTCATCCATTACAGACTATGAATAGCTGTCGGTGGAAAATTTCCAAAGTGCTGATAGTTCTAATGGACATCACGAAAGTCCTCTTCAAACTTTCTGCGTATGATAGTACTTTTTGATTCGCAAAAGACTAAAATGTGGAACTGATATCGAATTTCTGTAAAACTGATGTATTACTCATGTTTTAAGTATTTCATCAGTTTATAATGCATTATCCAGTTCTAAGCTCAAAAAAATTTTTATTCGCGTAACATCATTATGCTTTGTTCATCTGAGTCATCCACAAATTTATGAACGAACAATGAACTAATATATTTTAAAATTAGGCAAAAAGGCAGCCTTCATTTGGCGTAGATTTTTCATAAAATTTATTTCTAGAGCGAAGAGACACATGTCTCTCTTTTTCAGGAGCAGAGTTCTTTTTACTACAGAAAAACAAATAAATTTAGAAAAAAATTGTTTTGTTTCTCAATGCGAAGGACTTGCTTTTAATCAACCTCGAAATCAATAATGTTTTATTCGTATCTACACCAGGCCCACCAGCGGCCGAGCGGTAAAGTCGCTGAATACGGTTAGTTTGGTCCGAAATTTGAATATCGCGAACGGGTTGCCTGCGTGGGTGTTTTCCTAGTTTTCCCCATGTGTAACCTGTATACGAGACAGTTTCTTTTAAGAAGTCCTCCACGAAGGCATCCCTCTCCTGAGGTAGATACCCCTCGAAGCTTTGCCATAAATAAATAAACCATATCTACGCCAAATCAAGATTACATTTCGCCTAATTTTAAATTTTACACTAACGTCATTTTAGGCCAAACTATTCCTAGATTTAAGTTCTAAATATTTCAGTGGAAATTCCGATACTTTTTAAATATTGTCTTGTACATATTTCTTTAAGTGTAAAATATCCTGAACTGTGATTAAGTAAGCTTCAAAATATTTCATAACTTATTTATTATTTTGACCATTTTAGATAATTCCGAACAAACTTACATTTTTTAAATATTCTTTGTATCCATTTTCTCATATATAACTTCATCTGGGGGGGTTAAGAATCATTTAGAATGAGTATGTCAAGATTATTTAAACTATGCATGTTAAATGCAAGCCATATATTTTTAGGAATTTTTAGGACATATAACACATTTAATATGGAAGTGTATATAATTTACGTATTGTACATAACTATTTTGTGTGTTTATAGTAAATCCACTTTCATCTCTCCTTCTTTGTGGAATCATACAATCATATTTCGTTACTATAAAATCTAATAAAAAATATTTAAGATACTATATATTCAATGGTAAGATTCAGAAGGTTCTCGGGATCCATTTATTTGGTCTCGAATTTGTGACACTATCGTCCTTTTCGTTAGCTTCTTTATTTATTTCAAAATATATCTTATGTGGCATATTCATACTTTGATTTACGTTCTTTGTCTTCCTAAGAATTCGTGTCTCATTTGCTTTCATTTAGGTTCTGTCAAATGCGTTGTAGACAACTTAAAATTTAAACAAGGGCTGGAAAATGCCGTCTGAATGAATAATAAAAAAGGAAATGGTGAGGAACTCGACAATGATGATTTAAAAGCGACATGTTTAAAGCCTATTAATCAGAGACATGAAACATGGCAGACACCTATGTTCAAAATAAAAAAATGAATGTAAACATTAAATTTCATGTTGAAGCATGAAATACAAATCATGCTTTTAAGGACTTCTTTGAGATGGTTTTAACAGGAAACCTACGTTGCAACTTTTTACGGTACAAAGAATGTTAAAATCGTTATGGATAATCTCACTATTAGTAGTGCCAAACGTGAACGAGCTTTTATCTTGGTAAATAATATTTCCACAAAATAAGACCTTTTTTCACCGTAGCATATTGCGGATTTAATAATAATCTCCTTGAATGGGAAACCTTTCAGAGAATTTAATCCTATTCTTTATGTATTATTTTCTTCTGAAAAATCATCGCTCGGCCTTAAAACTTCCTAAAAAATCAACTGGCATGAAGAAAGAAGAAAATAATGTATAGCAGTTTCTTATACAAATGATGCCAAATTGACTAAATATATTCTTTACTTTATATAATGTATGTAATAGTATTTTGTGATACTTAACTTATCCCACTGTAAATGCGATGTTTCGCTTTTTATTCAAGTCTGCTAAGCCCAACAAAATTGAAGGGAATTATCTTTCAAACTCAATATGTTGCATATATGTTACGGATTAACAAACTAATCTAATTAAAAATAATAGATGCAGTTCTTAAGAATATCATTTTTTTACTTTTAATCGATTTAAATAAAAATTCACTTATTTAATGATGCATATAATTCAAACCATTAAATACTTTATATAGAATTAAGTTATATTCTTTTCCACTTTTCAGATACATAGAAGATATATAATTTTCCCATATTTGTTTAAATATATATCCATCTAGCATTTCATAAAATGTTTCCCTACTCCACCGTCTGCTGATAATTTCTGCTGACAAATCATATTAAACTTTAAAAGAATTCATATGGACGACAGCCAAAATCTGAACCCTTTCGGATTTTTTTTAAATTTTAAAATCCCCCATACGTAATTATTTATATTTCCTGTAAAAGTAAAACATTTAATTAGAATTTAATATTTTGATTTTACAAGATAAGTAAGAGCCTTTTGTTAAAGTTTTTATAGCTCACCATGCGTATATTGCATACCTCTGTATAGAATAATCGTTTGCGAACCATCTAATAGTGAACTTTGTAAATACAGTTCTTTGATAAACAATCATATGCCAAGTAAAACTAATGTAAAGTAGCCAAGAAAACAGCAACGTATGTATTTATTTAAGTCAGAAGAGCTTTCAGAAATTTTCACTTTTTGCCTTCTTTCTCTGCAAATAAGCTACATTGGTGTCCAAACATTTAAGCATAATTGATGTTTATGTGAATATTTAAGGAAATCTATGTCAGAATGATGAGAAACATGATATGCGAGTGTAATATTCTTGTACCATCAGAAAACAATGCCAAAGAAGGATAATAATCCCTTTTATTATCCAAAGGAACAGTTTGAAATAAAACAGTGCAAACTAATTGTTTGTACTTTAGTGAAACAAAAATTCAAATAAGAACGTTATTGGGTAGTTTAATAAGGTGTGTAGTAGCCTCTGGTATCCACGCATGCTGTATTAATTAGATAAGGCTTGCTTTAATTAATCGATGCATTTTCATTGTTATTTTCTTTAATGTTGCTGTATAGTACTTTGTATTTATTGGTACAATTAAAATTTAATTGTTCTCGCACCCATTGCTTTGAGCAAAATATATTGTGATTTTAGTTATTCATTTTAGATAAGAAATGGAGGAACTTGGCTTTTTGAAGTTTCGCCTTTTAAAAAAAAGTTTATGATTTGATAATTTTTTTAATTCATTTTCTCTGAATCTCATTATTCCACCACATTCCCTGATTTATTATAATAATGATTAACAAATCAGATTTTTTCTCATCTTCAAGAGAAAATTGGTCATCTTAGAATTCAATTGAGTAATTTTCAATTTACAAATTATATTCGTTTCGAAATTCACTAAATATTATAACGTTACACTCTTATTTTAATATCTTTTTACAGAGTGCAGACCAAGTACTTGAAGTACAAATCTAATTTACTATATAATATAAATTAATTAATATCTATTCTGTTTGTTATAAATGTTCTCCGTATAAATTATTTAACATTTTATACATTTGCCTAATTTATATTACTGTGTAACCTATTTAACTACTTTTATAGCAGATTTACTGTAATAATCCTACATTGGGTATATCAGTAAACTGCTATTATTATTACTGCACAAATTTCATTTATAATTCATTGAATATATGCAAAATAAATTATTAATAATGCATTAAAATACATTCATTTAAAAAAGAATAAATTATGTTTTGGGTTATTGCTTTGAAATTGGGTAAAAAAAGGAAACAAAGAATGATAAGGTTAAATTTATTACTGAAACTTATCCTATGAGAAATTTCGCTGTTAAACATCTCCGAATATTGACATACGCCGCGTCAGTATATGCCAATATTTTATTTAAACAAATCAGATTTCTTAACTTCGG
>KK121761.1:124980-149365 GCA_000611955.2 Stegodyphus mimosarum
TCGTATATTTGTGCCTCCATGCCGCACAGACACTATACATTTACAAACATTCGAACCCAGGCCCATTGGTATGGTAATGAGCGTCACCAATCAATATACCGCCTGGGCGACCACCATAACTGTATGCAACTTAAGCGGTGCTAGAAAATGTCTTGAAATAATTTTTACTACTTATCTCTTAATTTGTTGTAAATTTTATTTTACGTTGTATTTTATACCAAACTGCATTTAATTTAAAGCAAATTTTATTTCGTCGTTCACTCCCTTCCAATTCTGTTTGGAACTCTTTTCAATTAGACATTTTCTCGATTCTCTGCAGCAATGCGATTTGGATAAGAAAGTTATTCACCTTACAAAAATATTTTCTTCTGTCATCGATACCTAAAAGAAAATCGATATTGGCAAGTGGGAATAAGACACTTTGTGTTCTTTGGGAAGTGAATAGTATTTGTCGTTTTAGTCTCACAACATTAAGTAGAAATGATATGAAAACATGCTTTTCTCCCGAGTTGATTAACAAAAACACTATCTGTTACAACATGCAATTTACCCAATAACTCATTTTGAAAAATAGCCTTTTTAATTTTTATAATATTCATTGGGATACTACCTTTTTACCTTGCTTTTCAACTTAATTCAGTGTAATTCAAACGCTTGGAAAGACACATTCTTGAAATATTAATAAATTGACACAGAAAGAATTTTTTTCCCTGTAACGTCTAGGAGTTTTTGCCAAGCTTTAATTAACGTAGAAAAGTGGAATGAAGTGAAAGTTGAAGTCATTAAGTCAAAAGCAAACCATGTTTCGTTCCTTAATTACAATTTGAAGTGTTGGGAACGCATTACGATTCGGAAACTCTCAATGGAAATTAGAAAACTTATACTTTTCTAAGGAAGTTATTTCAGGTTCATTGAGCTTGTTCAAGTTAAAGGATTTTTTAGCTTCTTCAATTTTTTTCCCTTTTGATTTCCTCTAATTTAGCGAAGTGTTTCACTTAACTAGAAAATCAGTTGAAAAAACTTTCTTGAGATTTTTTTCTCGTTTATGCGCTTCGCTTAGCACTTTTATTCTATTTTAATTAACTCTAAAGAAGTTATCCAAAAGCTTTTAACCTGTAAGAGGTTCTAAAACAAAATTTATTTTTAACATGATTATGGAAATAAATTTCCTTTCTATCACGTTTCCTTTCGTATACTCTATATTCGTAACATTATGCAATTAGAATGGAAATTTAGCAACAAAATGATCACACGAAAGCTAAATTAAAGTTCTTTTTTTACTCAAATTACGATTCGAAGTTTGAAAATTATGACTACAATATATTCCTTTGCAACTCCTCTAACTTCGGAAATTGGAAACAATACCGTTACTGTTTGAACAGTAAATAAAGATTACTCTATGTTTTCTTGGCATCGGATATACTCTGTGTCCACAAACATCCTCCCCAAGCCTTTATATTTACAACCGTTGGTCGTAGACATATACTTCTAACTTCAGAAACATCTTAAATAACGCAAATATTCATGTTCTGGTACTTTTCAAAATATCAATATCATAAAGTTAAGAAAACTAATTTTTATGCTATAACTTATATTTATATTTAGGGAAACTTTACACTCATTATCTATATATAAAGAAGAATGTCTGTGTGTTTATTCTCGATTAACTCGGTCACTACTATAGCTACCGTCACCAATTTTCTACAATTCTTTTCTGGGTCCTGGAAAAGGTCGACGTCCACTTTTTTTCCAAAGAATAAAATTTCTAAAATCAGAGATATTAATTAAAACCTCTGGAAAACCTTATTTCGTCCTCATTTTTCCGAGTGGAAACAGTCTCGCAAACTGGAAATAAAACTTTATTTTGAGAAGTGTTGCATGCTTTCAAATCGTAGAGTTTGTTAATAAAAAATTCTTCAAGTTTTACAATGAAATAAAAATAGCATTGCCAAACATTAAAAAAATTATTCTCGATTCCAAAATTTCTTGGGAAGCCATTTCGACTGTTCTCATCTTCGTGCGACTTTTATCAACCGAAATAATAATTAAAAACTCTAATTTTCGTACTCAATTTTCCGAGTGGCAACACTGTCGCGCGTTGGAGATAAAAATGCTTTATTTCGAAATGTGTTGCCACTGCTCGCTTTCAAATCGTACAATTGATTGAAAGTTATATAATATATAATCAAAAATTTGTAAGTTTTAAAAATCTAATATATATATAAAAAGAATGTCTATTCGTGTGTTTGTTTGTTTGTTCGCGTTATTGATTTCTGATCAATTATGATCAATTTTTTTGCCACATTTAATCGAATAAAATTGAATATATTAAATATATTGGATGGAACTTTTACGTACATTTGATTAGAAAGATAAAAATATCATTAAAAACTGCGGGCCACTTTGCTGATTTAACGAGAGAGAATTAGTTTTTTTTCTATCGAAATTTTTTATGTGTGTTCCATATCGCATCAGACTGAAACCACTGTATGACTATGAATCGTATTTTTTGCATCGTTATTAGAGAAGGATTACAGCAGTATCGTTCTCTCTGTTGTTAGGTTCATTACTCTCAATATAACTTAACTATCATCAGGTACTTCCGCTAGTAAAGAATAAAACGCAAAATAGTATTTGACTCTCGTACGATAAAAATTAGACGATATGTTTTAAATTCATAATTTTGGATATTTGATTTCATTTACAGTTTGCCTTTAGGCTGGTTTAATAAATTAGAAAAGTTCGAAGTTAATTATTTCCCATTAAATTTCATTCAATAATATTTTATGATTTTAAGTGCGCACCATTCCTTAATTTATAATTTTATTAAAATTTGTATTTAATTTTTAATACAAATTTACAAGCGAGCACTTTATAAATTTTTAAACTCTAAAAATATGCTATTAATATTCTAAAATAATCAAAATACTTTAGAACCATAATCGAATGTGCCGTCCAAACGGTTTAGTGGTTAGGAAAGTCTACCGCGATACCGAAGAGCCCAAATTCGAATTTCGAAGATAGAATATTTGTAACTGTCCGTCCCTTTATAGGAGGCAACGATGGCCGCCTATTAGGTGCTTCCAGAATGAAATGGCCCCTTCGCTTCTGGCCTTATGAGAGGCCAATGCTGAATATTCAAGTACCCGCTATTGAATAAAAAAAGCCATTATCTAATAATCGCACTAAAAAAATCATTAAGCCAGAAATATTTTTCATATCTTTTTATGCGAATGATGTTACGAGTTGGCTATGTGTGATACCGACACCTCCCAGGGTTTTCTAGAGCACGTATTCTGTAAGATTTTGTGAATTTGATTTGCTTTCTGAAAAAACCCACCGTAATTATGTCTATCAATGCTGTTCTCGACAGTTGGTATAACAATGCTCTTCACTCTATCATTTGACATCAGGAACTAAATGATATTTCATTTTATAGGGAACATATAAAAAGTTAAATTTGGTAACTTTTACAAAACTAATTTTTTTTAATTTTAAAATTCTGAAACATGAATATTTGCATCACTTAAAATATTTTTGTACTTATTATATGCCTACGATTAATAAAATAAAGACCAGGTAATAAATTTTATTTGCGTGTACTTATATGCGAAATAAAAGCTCAAATTTGAATAAAAACATTTGGAAAAAAATTGATTGCATTTAATTTACATATATTTCATTTTTTTTATAGTTTTACTGTTTATTGGTTTTATTCCCAATTAACCAGGGGCGTATATTACTAAAACTATTACCTCCTTCCTATACATAGTTGAGGATAGGTAAAAAATTGAGAAATCGTGATTTATATCGAAACAAATAGATGCAAATAAGTACAGTGTGTAACAAAATTTAGGGGAACGTTTACATGTTTATTTTAACTAAACAAGTAGCAATACAAAGTAAAAAGGTATATCATTTTAAAGAGTAAAGTTGTAAGGTTTCTTCAACAACACTAACTTTGCAAATGCTCTATGTGGGAATTACTATATGTGACCCGACATATGTCGAAGCGATAATCGAACTCTTGCCGCATATGCTCCAACATGTCTTCCGAAACTGTGGGTGGTACTTGCTTAATTCTTCTTTTGAGTTTCACGACATTATGTGGAAGAAACGAGACATATCGAACCGCATAAAAAATGACAAGGCGTGATATCCAAAGACTTAGGAGGCCATTTTAGCACCCATTGGTCGGTTGCTTCACCACGACCAATCCAGCGACTGGGTAGCTCTGTGTTCTAACATGCCTAACGTCATGATCAAAATGAGAAGGGGGCGTTTAACGAAAGGAAACGATCTCTGATCTAGTGGGCAACAGAGGCATTAATCAGTTCTTCAGCACCTCAAGGAAGAACTTTCCAGTTACATTTTGTTCATCAATGGAGAAAGGCCTATAGAACTTCTGGTGAGACATGGCTCAAAAACCTTTTAGAGAATCTCGCTCAAGGATAACAATGTAATGCTCTTGTCCTTAGGATAAAACTTTAGGAATAAGTAACTTGATTTTGCCTTTATAGTCTATAGGGTTTTAAGTTCATCTTTTTACGCTGAACAAGTCAGTCATTGTTGGCATTTCCAACTCACATAAAGCTCTGCGTATAGATTTTCTCAGACTTCTGGTGAAAGCTTCTCTCATTCGTTCAGTGTCATTTGTACTGACACCTGATGGAGCGCTTTTCTTCTTGATACACAAACATCTAGTTTGCAAGAAATTTTCCATGCCAATTTTACTATATTGTCTTCCTAAATCGCCTGCTTTCCGTTACTTCATTCTAAATTTTCGTTGGACATACGTTGCACTCATTGTTATATCAAATTCTAGCACACAGAAAGCCTTCTCAGTTTAGTCTATGAAATGATGGGCTTCGTTATTTTGTAATGCTGCTCTTTTGGCTACGATAATTTAAATGTTTCCGAAGTTTTGTTACACTTGCATGATGTACATAACTAAATCAAAAAATCTATATCAATCTTTTATATAAGAGTTTTTAATTTGTTTAATCATTAGTTATTGAATACACTTAAAAATATATTGTTCTGTTTCTTTTGTTTACTGGAAAACAATTTATAAAACATAGATTTAGTTTAGCTAAACTCAGTTCGTCGTTGCTTCATTTTTTATTCTAAAGTAACTGTTTTTTCTTTAACTGGAAACACCCACCAGCGCCAGAGCGGAAAATTTTGCTGAACTGTGGTACTTTGCTCCGGAGTTCGAATCCCAGCAAACTAGTTGGATGCATGAGCGCTTTTATGGTTTTCTCCATGTATAACGTGTATACGAGCCAGTATCTCTTAGAACGTCCTCCACGAAGGCATCTCTCCCATTAGGCAGATAGCGCTCGAATACTTAACCATAACTAAATAAAGCCAAAACAACTATAACTGGAAATAAAACATACCAGTAAAATTTAAAATCAAATAAAAAAAGCAACTTTAGATTGGCAGCAAAATGGTTTTGCTCTTAAAAATTACAAGTTTACGTTTGATCGATCACCTTCAAAACCCACGAAGTTTTATGAAAAATCTACGCCAGTCTAAGGATGCTTTTCCTATTTTTAACATTAAATTATTTAAAGATTCCGAAGATGATAATACCATAATTATATCTTTGAAATTGCAAAATAATTCAGCTGAAATAAAGAAACCTTAGAAAGAAAGGAAAAAAATAATAATTAACTTTATTTTATGAATCTAGTGTTTGATAATGTTACTTAAATAATATGGATTAACATGCTAAGTCAAGCCAAGAATTCTCTAATGAAGACTGGCAGCTGCATTAAAGTAAGTTTACATAAATTTGGATAAAAGTGCTTAATTATTGACTGGTACTGATGAAAATGAGCTTGCATACTAATTAAGGGATTGAGTGTATTATGGCATTGTAAAAATCTTTCATAGAGTTTCTCTGTCGGAGCCTTTTATCTATTGATTTTGAAGTAATTACGAAGTGCATTTATTATTTTTCAGGTAACAAGTCCATTAGTAAGGCTCTTGAAGTCTTATTTAAAAAATCTTGAACTTAGTTAAAAATACTTTCAATGAGTATTCTTACAAAGTAGCTGGATCTAAAATGGATTTTTGAAAAGGTTTCATTTTTTATATGCAAATGCCTTTTGATTCCTTAGTCTGACTGGAAAATTACAAATGTCATTTTATGTTTATCAGTATTATAAATGGTTTTAAATAAAAAGGATTTAATAAAAGGTTGGCCTTAGGAGAAATCTTCAGCATTTAATTACTGATTAGAACGATTAATGACACTAAATTTATGCTTCGTTGCGTTTTAGTAACGTTATTTTCTAAACTTCTAAAACTAATTTATTTATATCAGTTTTAATTCCGCTTTAGGAAGCTATATTTTTTAAACTTGCAAAATATTGCTGTCATACTTGTGCTCCTATACTGAATTTTTGCAGATCTTCTATTCTAATATTATAATAATGTGTCTTCTCTAACTGATTTTTGTTTTGATCAAATGTAAGACTTTTACAACTATAAGTTTAAATCAGAACGAAATTTATTAAGCCAAGGTTTCTAGCACAAGACTAGACAAGTGCATCTAGAGGTCTGCTTCTGGTGACGCTAAATTTGCAATTAAACTATTTGCCTGTCACAAAAACTCATATCTAGAAGATCCAAAAAGGCATCTGGACACATCATAATCAACTAGATTATAATTTTCCTACCACTTAGATGGAAATTCAAATCTCAGTACAAAGTACTTTAAATTACAAATTTATCTGCCAACAAAACGGACAGGTACGAAAGGCGAGAATTCCCTGTTTCATGAGATGCAGTTAAGAATCGTTCGTATTTAACTCACTTTTGCCTCATTTAAGTACGCATAACCTTCTGGTCTCGGTGAATGTTTCTGACGAAACCCAAAAGATGGCAGAACTGCAAGCTTAAAGATAATTAAAAATTAATTGCTATACACTTTTGAAATTTATAAATATTTTACCTTTTTATAGCATATCTATATATTTTCTGTTCTGACAAACTGTTGCTCGAGTGGAAGGCGCAACAAACTGAGGCAAAGATTTAATACATATGCAAATCATCAAATAAATTTGAATTTGATTATTTAACACCAACGTGAAAGATGCCGAAACTAGAGAGAATTGATCACTCAGTTGATTAGATAATTATTTTCAAATGCTTTCTTACTAAGAGGAAGGCTACTTTTACGTAAAACTATTTATAGAAAAGAGGGCCCCATGGCGCAGCAGCACCACAAGTCCGGGGCTCGATCCTCTGGCTGGGCAAGGTTGACTAAGCCTTTCATCCCTCGAGGGAGTCGATAAAATGAGTACCAAGTTCGCTTGGGGACTAAACACTGGGAGTCCTGCGACAGGCTGACCACTTGTCCAGGCAAAGATGCACAAGCATCCCGGAGCCCACACTCTAGAAACTTCACAATTTTCACTCTAGAAAACAGATATCAGGATACTGCCGGCCATGGCTCTCTATGAGCTGTTTCTACCGCCAATTTAATTTAGTTTAGCTTCATTCAAAAGAAGCTTGTACATATTTATGTTGTACATAGGACAATACAAGAAACTCCGTACTTTATAGCCAGTTCAACTGCCGAGTTTGGCCACTCATCAGTAGCTTAGCCTTGGTACGAAGAAAACAATACATTCTAAAATTTTAAATAAGGAAATATCTGGAGAAAAGATTTCCTGAACGTCTTCATAATTGGAATGAACATCAGATTTTTTAAAATCCTTTTTAACTCAAGGGTCCTCAAGCTCGACAGATTGGAACAGATCCACGTCTTTTTGGGGCTATTGACACCCGCACAGAATTTTCGACACCAGAACTTAATCAAATAACTATACAAAATAAACAAAGAGTAATTATGCATAAATTTAAATTATGAAAAATGCAAAAGAAATATATATATACTTACAGTTATGCAAGATATTAAACACATGTGCCATAGTACAAATTAAATGAGAACATAATATAAAAACAATATTCATAATAATTTATGAAGATATGTTCCGAAAGCCCTCCAACGAGTAATCATCTCAAATTACGAGACAGCACTTGAGGATATTTAATATGTTCTGTGCATTCATTTCACTATGATATGAATTTTTAACAAAATCTACTGAACGGCTAGACCACCTAAAAAATAAACAAAGAGAGCAATTATAAATCTGATACAACCAACTCGAAACACGAGCTTCACAACAAAAGAAAATCCGAATCCTATAAATAACATTACAGTTCTTTTAAGCAATAGTTACAAATGTTTATACATTACTCATATCTGTAAATTTTCACCAAACCAAAAGGTAATTCGAAGTAGAAGCAAAGCATTTGTGAAACCGAAAATTAAATGCCACAGAAGCATCGTCTAAAACTTATAGTTTTTGTATACAATAACATTATGTATAGATTTTAACCAGAAATATTAATAATAATAATAAATAAAAATTAGTTTTCTTCTTATAAATGATCAAGACGGCTGAGAAAAATTTCTGCCATAGGTTTAAATCCGTAATAAGAACTACTAAAAAAAGAGATATCTTAAATCTAACAACATATCATTGGCATTCTCCAGAGATTAAAAAAAAACTTACGATCAGTATATTTCAGAAAATAGAGTTCATCCCTACTCGAAAAGGATTACAGCAGGATTAAACTCAGCAACCTTATACTATAATAAAAGAGATTTCGGAAGAAATACACCCATTAACTGAAGACGCTCGAGATATTCTTCACATTTTGAGCTCCTTTCGACTTGTAGTGGAAACCGGTGTAATGCTTCACGGATCGATTGATACCGTGAAATCACTGCAGAGATTCTGTTAGGATTATCACAGTTTTATTCACCATTATATGCATATGTATAGCACATTGATAACAGCTGATTAGGAAATGATAATATGTTCACAAATATAAACAAATGAGATATTATTGAAATTTCGTTCTAAAAGATTACGTTTATTTCAATTAATAAGATTTTTCTTCAAAACGAAACAGAGCAGAACTTAGTTTAGATGATTTTTGCGTTATGAGGTGATTTTGTAAGTGCGAAATACACTTTCTTATAATAATCATAAAAATAACAGAACTTTGCCATAAATATTATATTAAGATCACAAATAATCCAAACAACTTTTCTCTACAGGTGATCTAAGCACCATTAAAATAGCACATTTTTTTATTCAGAACAAAAGAAACTCTACACTTGTTTTATATTTTGAAGCAAAGGAGGCAATTGCGGAACATTGTGGCAAGGAATGGAAGAAACAGTTAGGAAACAGTAAAAGTCTTCATTAAGAAATTTTAAAATGATAGCATGTACAGCAAAATAATTTCTTTTTAAGACAGAGCCATTATTAGCTCGTTTTATGAACTCCTTAGAGTCATTTTTAAAACATAATACTAACCAGAAGGCGGAGAGATGAAACATGATCAATGCCCTCGCCGGGACTTGAACCACGGACCTCTCGAATACGCGCCGAGCGTGCTGACCACTACACCACGAAGGCATGAGAAGAAGGTGGGAGAAATACCTTATAAATTATATAGATATACGAATTACTTTCTTGTCTCTGGAATTTCCTGTAATTCCTTAAATAAACAAATTTTAAATACGTACTGTAAAAATTTCACTTTGTCTAATTTGTTTTGAATTTTATCTGTCTTCTAATACTATGCAAATTAAAGTAATTCTTAAATAAGCAAATAAGGATAATTCGAGTTTCTTTGCTGTAATTTCAATACATGACTTTCATCCAAAAACAGAAGATGTATATTTCACCAAGAAACAAATGTTTACATATTTCAAGAATAAATGTGCAAAATCGTTAGCAATGTAAATGCCAAACATTTGAAATTTAGTATTCGAAAACTTTATTATTTGACTCTAACGTGTAAATGAATAGGTAAAGCCGAAAAGGAACTACGGAAACGAAAAAGAAGCCTTACTTTTCAAGAACAAAATAAATAAAACCATCTTCCAGCATTAATGGCAACTTTGAATCATCGATCATGTAGTAGTTCGATAAGCTTTCCAAAGGTGAAGGTAATATGCCTCATCAGTCAGCTCCCTGGAACCAACCGGTTAATCCGATGATATGATGATAATAGTTAAGTCTTCTAGAACCATCTGATTGATAGAGTGGATCGTATCGATTAGAAAATTATTGTTATGCATGTGCTTGAAAGAGTATCGATTGCGCAGAATTCTCGTCCAGAAGCGATATACGGAATGACATTATGATATATTGTTGAACGGTTTCATGTTTCATGAAAGAATTGCGATTGGAGTGTATCTTAAAATGAGTTGTTATTCCGATTTATATTGCATAATAATATAAGCTATCTCTTTCTAGAATAAATTTATTGCTGATGCCAAAAGATGAGCTCGTGAAAGATGAGAATTATCATTGGAGGAAATATGGTACTGTTAATAAAGCACATTAATCATCAAAGTGACAATATGCATTGTTGTATTATAATACAATTTGTGATTTATTTCTTACTCAAGGTAAATATTTGAAAACACTCACTCACGATATAGCAAGACAGGCACTGTAGCTTAAAAGATACGTTATGTAAAATAGAAATTACTGTATGTGTCTTAAGAATTTAAAAGCAAATTAAGCTGCTCTTTCGGTGCTTTAATGAAGAAAATGAAAAAGCAAAAATCTGACTTTTCTATATAACGTAGGATTAATAATTTTGACAAAAGATGCGAAAAGTAAAAGGATTAATATTGAGAAATGCATTCATACATACTAATTGGCATTTCTTCTTCTTCTTCTTCTTCATGAAGCTTGGCTTCCCTTTGGCGCCTTCTGCTCCAACTCAAATAATTGGCATTTAAACAATATTATGCAGAGTATTTATATACAAACAGCTTAATATTTATGGGTATGCATGTGTGTTGAAAATTATGATAAAGCAACGTTACCTAAAGCCATCCAATTTTGAACGGCGTAATCCTACTGCGAATATGAATTTGTTTTATTATCGATTTCATGTTTTGTAACACTTCCACGAATTTTTGATTAACAAACTCTACGATATCAAAGCAAGCAATGGCAACACTGTACGAAAAAAAAATATTTTTATCTCCAGCGCACGAGACTCTGTATCGGAAATTCTACAGATAATCACATTTTAAAATTATTTTGCAATATTGCTGTTGAACTGAATTTTATGGTTTAAGTGCGAAGAACATGATATTTAATAAATAAAGGTAACACACAAAACGTTAAAAAAACGCCCCGGAGTAATTTAAAGTCTGAAACCTTTCAGTTTTTTAGTACAAAGGGGCTTTGTCCCTGAAGGACTGTTGTTTTCGTTTTGCGATTTTGAGTTGGAAACATTAAAAGTGTGAATCACTTTTCAAACTGTTGCCACCAAATATTGCAGCTCTGTACTATATTCAAAGAAATTAAATAATGAAGAATCTGCATAAACGTGATAAAACAACGGTACCTAGAGGCATCCAATTTTGAATAACGTACGTTTCCACCCGAATATGCGTATCTCGAAGCCCAAATTTGGAATTTGTTTTATTATCTATTTTATATTTTGTAAAACTTTAACGAATTTTTTATGAACAAACTCAAACGATTTAAAAGCGAGCAATGGCAACACTCTACGTAAAAAAAAAAACCTTTTTATCTCCAGCGCGCGGAACTGTGTATCGGAAATTCTAAAAATGGACTCATTTTAAAATTATTTTGCAATATTGCTCTTGAACTGAATTTTATGGTTTAGGTGCGAAGAACATGATATTTAATAAATAAAGGTAACACACAAAACATTTAAAAAAACACCCCTTTTGACGTTATTTAAAATCTAAAAACCTTTCAGACTTTTTTTTTAAAGCAAGATACCTTGAAAATGCGCAGTGCCTTGGCCGGGAATCGAATCCTCGACCTGTCGAACACGCGTCGATTATGCTTCCAATTACACCACGAAGGAATACGGAAAGAAGGGAGAAAATACCTTGTAAAGTTATCTTAAATTTCTAGCAAATCTAAAAGAATTATATTTTTGGCTATTCTTCCTGAGACAGAGGCTGTTACTATTTATCTTTTCATTTCACCGTTGATATTTACCTAAAATATTTCTCTTGTGGCTACTTTCACAACTAGAATAATATGTTAAGCTCTTTATTTTTGCCAAGTTCTTATTGACACATGGGTTTTGCGTCATACACTAAACTATTCAAAATCAACCTAAAAATTTATGTAAGACAATTTACTACAGAATTCTGTTTCATATATAAACTAAAACAACAACAGAAAAAAATTTAAATCTGAAAATTAATACCTTAATAAAACGTTCAGCACTAGAAAGTTTTAAAATTTAAAATTGTAGTAATTAAGTTTTATCGATGCGGGAAACAATGTGTAGTTCCCTAGTTCTGCCGGATTCGAATTTGAATCCCGGGATCTTATGAATACGCTTCGGACGGGCTTCCATTTTCCTCACGAAGTCATACGGAAAGGAGGGAGGAAATGCCTTATGTACTTCACCTCTTTTAAAGGGTGACTGGGGTGAGGGCACACATTAGCCAAATCCTGGTAGCAACGAATTATTGCTCATCACCTTTCAGTTCGGTAGCCATTCGTAGAGTCTTTTGCAAAATTTTTCGAAGAAATCCGCAATGTCTTCACCGGGATTCGAACTCCGGCTCTCCCGATTATGCATTGGACGTGCTCCCATTTACGCCAGGAAGGCACCCGGAAAGGGTGGAGAAAATACCTTATAAAATTAGAAATTTAACAGTCGACTTTTTATAGGTTATTAAAAGCCTATTTTATTTATGATATTCTTGGTTTAAAATACACTTAAAATGTCCATATAAAATGCCTTTTAAATAATTAACGTATTATTTAGTAAAGTATTTACTTTTATAATTTTGAAAGTAAATAAATGATTTTTTTCATTCTCATTTGGCAACGTTATCTATTTATGAAGGATTTCATTTTGTCGAAACTGAAAAACACGTTGAAAACTGCAGCTTGCATTCAGAAAAAGTACGTCGTTCCAACGTGACTATATTCACAATTGCAAAAGTATACTACATGTTGAAAGGCTAAGATCTGACTGGCTTTTTTTAGTCAATCTAAACTGGTAAATAAAATAATCTTGATTAAATTTGCCTGTATCTTCTTATTTCAATCTCCTCTGGATCAGTTATTAATTTCGCACAGCAAGTGAGCTAAAGTTATCTCTCTCTGTGGGTCACAAGGGAACATAAAATACAGTAAATGATCGCTGAAGCTTTGTTGTCGCCTCGTAAAATCAAATCACTTCACGTCTTTTCCAAACTCATTTCCCTTAATCACTAATTTACGTGTTTTTATGGATCAAGAGAAATGAAACGGCGAGTAGATGGAACCAAAACAGAAAAACAAAAAGGCTAATAACAGAAGTAAAAAATAAACATCATATCATTATAACCGTATCAATATGTTACTTTTTTCGCTCATACCACATAATTTATAACTTTTTTTATTAACAGAAAGAAGCTATTAATTTTATCTCACAGATTTGCACGACTTGTGCCAATGTACATTTGCATGTGAGATAGTTTATGAGCCTTCCTGGTAGTGAAGGCCAGTTTTATAAAACATTATGTAGGAGTGTGTAAAAGCAGAAAAAGATAAAAATAATATTGCTCAGGAAACTCTGACAGTTGGATAAGGTACGTTCAGTTTTGTAAGATGTTATTAAGAGCGTATGGGTTCGTAAAGGACTGAATGCACACAGAATCGATGATAGATTGATAAATTTTATTTTCCCGAAAGGAACACTTTACAGTTCTGGAAATTTTCACAAAAGTGCTCGTACACTATTCGCCTTATAACAGAGCAGAATCAATAGTTACACTTTCAATCACTAAGAACATTGAACACAACGCAACGCAAAATCCATCTAAAGACGAAGCTCGTATGGAGATGCTCCGAACTCAACTCTGAACTAAACAACTGAGAGTTGATGCTCTGATCGGTTTTATATAGTTTTTCCTCAGCTGCCGAGAATTTCTAGTACCTTCGATTTCTCTAAATTGCTGGAAAACGTACATAATTACAGTTACATAGATCCGGATACGGTTATAGTTGCATAGTGACAGAACCGGTTACAGTTGTACAGGGGTCGGAACCTAAATGTCGCCGAAAGGTGGCCAAATTTGGCCACTTTTCGAGGTTTCTTCCCACATTTGGAGAAAAACATTAGTCGCCAAAACCATTGCCAACTTGGCGTTATGTCGTCAATTCGGCGAGATAGTCATTTACCTCAATGTTAAATGGACTGGCCCCTGTAACCTTATTTTTCAAGCAATGCGTCACTCTCTCGAGATTTTTCATGCTACATTATACATGAGATTCTAAATTTTACATATAATTTCACTAAAATTATTTACAAATTTTATTATACAAACTTTTGCAATAATATATTTAATTTCAATAAAGTGCATGTTTAATTAATAATTGGAAAGTTAATTAGCTAATCCGAAATGCGTTCATTTTTTACATGTATTGAATGCCGCTCTGTTAGTGTGATGGTAGACGACTGGCACAGTCTTAGGCGTTGGTTCATATCACTGAGATGGTATGGGCGTTTGTAAGCGTAAAGTGTTTCTGCGGCATGAGGCATTTAAAGTATTTTCGAGCCGAAACTCCATTCGAAAAACTGATGGTAGAGGAAGAAAAGTGAAGAGTCTCGGATCCGCACCTTGGGTTGTTATCTAACAAAAATGGGCCTGAACTTCCCCTTTCTCTTGTACGTGATTCGATCGTCCCTTGTGGGGACAGCCTGCACCCTGGGCTAAATTCTCATTGATGAGATCGCTAAATGGCTGATGTGTCTGATCTTTCTCCACGCATGCTCCATCAGCAAAGTACCCGGACTTTGAAACAGAACTATATATTCAATAATATAAACTTGATTTTGCAGAAGTACATTTAGAATTAATTAGATTAAAATTACTATACAACATGTTGGCTACATTAAAGTTTACAATAAAAAATTATGCATAAACATTAAAGTTTTAAATATGTAATATCAAACAACGTATTCAAAATCAACAGATCTGAAATTCAATATTATACATTTTCAAACCTTTAAAAACATAACGTTAAAAGCAATAACAATAAAAATAGTTTGAATTTAAAAGATAAAAAGTATTAACTCTCCTCCTATAACTTCTCTCCCAAAAAAGTAAATGGAAAAAAGAACGGAAACGGAATTCCTCTCTTTTGAAAATCCAATAAGAAATGCGCCAGTAACACCTCGTAAAGAACAGAGATTATCTTTTCTCGCCTAATGTTTCTCTGCACTGAAGCGAACAATATTCATAAAATAAATAAACCAGAAAAGAAAAGGTTCTCGCGAATTATTTCAAACTGACTGCTTTTAAATAAAATACAATAAAAGGAAAATAAACTGCTTCGATAGCATCAGCATACCAACATCCGCAATACACACTATCTCGATTTCAAATTCTTTCCCCACGTCACTTGGTTTGTTTTTATAGGGTAGGAGGGGAAAAAAAAGATTTTCGAGAAATAAAACCGAGCAAAATCCACAATTCTTGTGTGATTTTATTGCCCAAGCGCTCATGCATATTTCAACGACCACTTAAAACTATATTTTCCTTGGATGTGCTTTTCCTGTATTTCAGGTGAGTGCAGTAAAATTTGAATAAAGAATGTTAGGTACTTTGGTTAAAGACATTAGAGAATTTTTTTGTGCCGCAAGGGGACGTTTATAAAATATCGCATGCTTGGATGGAATATACGCTTACACATTTTATCGCGAAATTTTGACTTGCATTTAAATAAATATAAACATTTTAATTTAAAGGCAATTTCAAAAGTAAAAACAAATTTAATTTAAAACATCTGATGTGTACACCACATAACTTCCTTGCACGGAATATTAAATTATGCGCATTTTTTCCTGCATTTTATTTAAACTTATTTCCTCGAATTTCATTAGAGATATATTTCTAATTCAATTAATTCAGTTCTTACATCGCGAGAAGGCAAAAATGCATATAAACTCAAAATATCTATACTAAAAAGTGAAAGCTATAGAAAAACATAAAGCACCAAATGCAGTTAAAACAATTTTTAAAAAATTACAATTAAAATTAAAGTTTCTAAGCAAAAACAAACAGTTCGGCCAACGGGCAAGAAGGTAGAATTTTCGGTGCACAAAGCTCAAAGTTTAGTTTTGGCCTCACTCGGCAAAAGACATTGAAGGTGCATAAACTTACTTAATTTGTTGTGGACGTTATGCTGAGTCAATATATGGGATAATTTAATAACTTAAATGATAATTCCAGAATGCATTAAGCATAATTTGATTCGCAATAATAAAAAAGGAAATTATTTTGTTGTTTCGAAGCTTCGTTTCTCTAGATTGGCAAAAATTAACTATTCTGCCAAGTTTCAAATGTAAACAAATATGGCTCCTATGGTAAAAAAATTAGGCTTAGCCGCATTTGAACAACTTTTAAATTGCTGATAATTCTACAACTATAACGTGCAAGTTAACTAAAGGCATAAAATCCTTAACCGGAAGATAAGAACAATATAATTTAATCACTTTTAAAGCAAAAAAATGCACGATTTATAAACATATAAGAATAAAGAAACTGAGCTCACTGAGCCGAGTAACAGAGTGGTTATATATAAACATATATCTATGTACATTTGGTTTGGCCGATTTCAACCAAAACAAGAGGTGCACATCTACATGATATAGTAGTCCTATATACAAAATTTAAACGTTCTGACATTACTCGTTTTTAAGTTAGCGACATACATACATACGTACGTACAGACACCATTAAAACATCTCTTCTGAATTCATTTTAAATCAGTTTATAACTTTTTAGGGGTGAAATAGTCCTTTATTCTGCCCTTACGTACAGATATCAAGCAAAAACATCGTTAATTGCATTCGATAGCGGTCAAAATGGATATTTTCGTTGAAATACGATAACCGAAGTTTTTCGAGATTGCAATACTTCCTTGTTACTTCGTACAAGGAAGTAAAAAGAAACAAATTTATTTTAAAGTCCAGTCTGGTGTAAGTTTTAATAAATAAATTCACAACTTAAAACGTAGCTGAACTTTTGGATATACTTATCTTATTTTAAAGACTGATTTTAACTGAAAAGTCTTAAAATATGACACAGCATGTTTTCAATGAAGCTGCTCTGGTTGGAATGGTTTGAATGGAAGCTGCTCTGTTTACTATTCCAAGTGACTTGGAATCAAGTCTCGAACAAAGCATAAAATTTTTATTGTAACATTTTTAAAAAATGAGAGCACTTAAAATCCGCTGCATTAGGGCCCTCTCTGCTTTCTGAAAGAAATCCTACAGTCAAACTGAAACGTAGACCCCTGATGTCTATGATCAATACGAGGATTTCTTCGTGATTATTCATTAAGTCTGTCTGCGTGGCTAATCTTAGGACTTAGGGTTAGAAAATTAACTATTACAGTAGACACATTTGACACTAACCTCCTTTTTGTTCAAGCTTATGACGTGAATGGAACCTTACACATGATCTCTTTCAGTCTTCTTTTATAGCACGCCTACGTTTGATACCCAAATTTTGGAAAATAGTATAAATAAATCTATTACTGGCATTATTTAGCATAATATTACTTAAAATGATGGAAATAGATAATAACACATTATCAAAGTGTAATTTGTTTCTTAATTTTTTGGATTAAAAATGCGTTGAATTTTAGGATTACTAGATATATTCCTACAAAAGTATTTTCAATATTTTACTATTATTTTTGTCCCTTATATTTATTAAAGTTGTCAGGACTGTTTGTTCCGTGCATATTCTTGGAAAACATCTTCGTGAACTCCTTAAGTCCTGAGCTGGAACAGGGAGCTGAATGCAGCTATCTTCTGGTGGTAGATACTGTGATTAAGTTGGCGAATAACTGCACTTGAAAGGGATTTAAAATCCTCTTTTATTAAATCAATATTATTTACAACCACTTCCCAACTCGGGAGGAATACAGCAAGTAAAAGACCACACTTGGGCCTAAAATGAACAATAAGATAAATTTAAAACTAAAGCTAAATAGAAATTAAATTAATCTTTGCTCACAGAGCTATACGCGAGGTTGGCCTCTAACTAAATGGTGCGTAGCAAGATTTACTAATACTGACGCACTTGGATTTATTTCAATAAGCAATCACGTAAAAGCACTATGGCTTAGAATTTAAATGCTAGCTGGTCAGGCGAACGTCGAATAGAGTGACCGTGATCTGAGACTCAAAGCTCTCTCACTCTGAGAGGTTTCTACCTCTTGCTTAAATAGAACTTGGCTCCACTTCAAATTAGCATAAGCTGAAAATGCGCGCTTCTTCTAACGGGAAGTTGAAAATGAGAAGAAATAGAAAGATTTAAATTAAAATAAAACTTTGTTAGTTTAACTAAAACCTTACAAAGTATTAGGAATTGAATGGACTGAAATCGAAGGGATAAAATCAAATCTCTATTAAATATTCTTCTTCATATATACATTTATTAGCTATTTTACCAGAAATTTCCTTCTTTTCATTCACAAAATTGTCTGAAAAATTTTTAGATGTATATATAAACCTAAACTTTTAGTCCATTTAATTCCCAGTATTTCATAGAATATTTGTGGAAATTTTCATAGAATTACTATAGTAATATTTTATGTTAAGGTTTTTTTTGTAATGATTTTGAAAATATCAAATTTTTCAAAAAATTTAACGTAATGCTGCAAAAGCAAAAGAGAATGTTGCCAGGTAGGAAAATTAAATTGCAAAACCAATTTTGTTCCCGAGCACTTAATGACAAATAGAAAGTTCAAAATCATCTTTTGAACATCACCAAAAGTATTTAAATGAAAAATTCTCATTTTAAAGTTATTTAAAGTAATCTCTGTACCTTTAAACATCAACTTCCGGTTCACGCAGTAAGACAAGAAAAGCCATAATTCTGTATCTAACGACCCAAGAGACAAAATAAAAATAGTTTTGGGAAGCTTTAAGCTTTAAAATAAAGTAATTCATTAAAATCTTTTGAAAAATTGCATCAGAATTGACGATTAGAACGCAGTCTTAATGAACTTTAAATGTTTGAATGAAAAAACCTTAAATGAAAAGTCTAACGAACCTTAAATGGAGATGAGAAAGAAGGAAAAGGTTAAAGACTCTAAACCTCAAACCAAAATCTCTAAGAAAGTTTGGAATTACAATATGATAATTTGAATACTGTAACCAATCCTTTAAAATAAACCGTGCTGTGAATATAAACTATGTTGGACTAACTGCAGCAAAGAGGGTGCCCTCGGGTGAGTAGCCAGATAAAGACTCTTCAGTAAAAGCCATGTGATTAACCTGTTAAGTTGTATCAGACTCTTGCTCTATAATATTCTTAAAGTTAAATGTGATGTCATGTCGTGTGTAACTTTTATGACCGCATCCAATACGACCCCCCCCCACACACACAAAAAAAAAACTTAATTTTCTTAATTATTTCGTAAAATTTTGTTTAAAATAATACTTTTTTTATTTTAATACTTTCCTATCCTTCCATCGACCTTAACTAAAATGCAGATTAGGCAAGTTTGAAAACATACGTAGATACCATTTAGTTAGCTTGAACTGGCAACAAATACCCTAGCATTAACTAGCAGCCAACAAGAGCCTGAAATTGCATAGTCAAGCAGTTGGGAAGGGAAAATACTCATATTTTGGTAAGTGGAAATGTATTGTTTGTTCAATAGTTTAGCAGAAATTAAATTGATGAGAGCAACTGCTACCTGGAAAGTGCCTTTACTTGTATAAATTCAAGTTTTTTAGTTACATTTGACAACATTTTATTGTATAGGCAATAAAATAGAGACATTAAGTATATTTGAAGCATAAGTCATGAAAAATGAGCAATGCTGTCACCGCGACTCGAACCACGGACCTCTCGGATACGCGCCGAGCGTGCTGCCCACTACACCAAGAAGGCATGCAAAGAAGGTGGGAGAAATACCTTATATACTCTCCTTTTTAAAAGGCGATTGGGAACTAGGGGACCCAATAGCCAAATCCCGGTGGTGGAGAATCATCATCCACCCCCTTTTTTAGTTCGGGGGCACATGTAGAGTCATTAAGATTTTTTCTTAGAAGCAGAAGAATGAAAAATGAGCAATGCCCTCGCCGGGACTCGAACCATGGACCTCTCGAATACGCGTCGAACGTGCTGACCACTACAACACGAAGGCATGCGAAGATGGTGGGAGAAATACCTCATAAATTTTATTCAGCTTTCCTCATGTAGCGATAAATAAAAATGTTTAACATTAGTATCGTATATTTACAGCTTGAAAAATGAACTTCAAAGTTTCTTTTCCTAAACGTTGGTAGTTTAGTGTTTCCCCACGAATAATGTCACGTCATCCAAGAATGCATTCCTTCCCTTAGAGAGATAGTGTACTTTGATACAATCTAAAAAATTCAAACCCAATCCGGAAAAGTTATGGAGTTAGTTAATCCTAAAAAGTTACGATTATGGAATTCTGAAAGTTACGGAGAATCAGATTTCCAATTTGATCTCCTGGATTATAGTAATAAGCTCTTTAATAATTTGTCACGATGATTTCAATAATGGACCTGAGTTCAGGTAAATTAATCTGAATCTTTCAACTCATTCAGTAATGGTCCTGGTATTTATAACTTTAATTAAACAAGTTATTGTTTCTGAGAATAGAAGTTATTTTATTTGCTCATTGGGAAATTACTGAAGTAAATTGTTGTTAGTTATTATGTAAATAATAACATAGGTTACCAAGCCTATACAATAAAATGTTGTTTCTCTCATTTCCATATTTGCTTTAGCTTACCTACTACCATTGCTTATCAGGTTTTCTTTTAATAATCCAGTGTAATTAGACAATCCACTTCCAGGATGCATTTAGACAATCCAGTTGAACAATAATGACATAAATTTATTTAGAGAAACCTAATGAATTCAACTAAAAACCATGGACCGTCGTTGGCAGACTGTCAAGATTTTATATCCGAATATTATATGCTTTTTTCAGAAAAAGTGACCGTTAAAAAAATTCAACGTTGCTTTGTTGCCAGTAATTTGTTAAATCACATGGGTATAAAATTATTGAGATTTTTGAGTAGTTATCGTATAATTTCAGTTTATGGCCGCATATGGCTTGATGTTGTAATCCTCATCTAAGGCTATATAGTCTTGAACATGGAAATGTTGAAGATGTTTACATAATAAGGCAGATTTAAAGAAGTTGGCATTTATTCTATGTAAATAATGATTTACATATTCAGTCCTCAGGTCTCTGTGTAAGGTCTCATTAGATACGTAGAAATGGGCATTTGAACGTAGATAGATACGTAGAAATGGGCATAGATACGTAGAAATGGGCAAGACAAAGTCTTAAGACTTTGTTTTGCGTAATCTGAAGTTTTTCAACATCTTTTTTAGAGTAAGCCGCCCAGGCCGACGAAGAATAAGAGAAAATGGGTCTTATGACAGCAATATATAAATGCCTTTTCTTTACTAAGTTTGAATTTCTTCCAATAAGTGGGAGTAGGCAAGTAATTACACTTAATGCTTTGATTCTGACACGGTTAATATGGTCTCTCCAAGTTAGCTTATTATTGAGTGTCACTCCTAAGTATGCAGCCTTAGATACCAACGGTACCTCAATACCAAATAATTTAATCTTTTCATTAACTCTTCTACATCTTTGTTTTCTTCTAATAACTAATAGTTGGGATTTTGCCGCATTTATAGATATACGCCAACGCGTACACCAATTTTCAATATCAGGTATGTAATTCTGCAGGGCAGGTATCGCAAGGTCGGCCTTAAGCGATCTGGTAGCAATGGCGGTATCATCCTCGTAACATCCCAGATATTGTTGTCTCGTGAATCTATCCCTGGGAAAATCTGAAACGTAGAATTTATAGAGAACCGGGCCCAGAATTGATCCCTGGGGGACCCCTGCACCCAGTCTCATACAATCCGAGCTGTCTGAACCAATTGAAACATAAAAATTTCTGTCCTTGATAATGAGTATATAATCATTATAATTTCTCTATTAAAATCAAGTTGTACTAATTTGTATATTAGCCCCTCATGCCAGACGCGGTCGAAAGCTTTCGCCATGTCCAGCATGAGTAAAGCGACACTTTGTTTTGTATGAAGGGCTTCACCAATGTACTCCGTCAGTCTGACCAGTTGTTTAGTAGTGGATAAACCACTACGGAAAACGAACTGTTCTGGCGGTAGTTTCTCCATATGAGGCTGTAGTCTTCTTAAAATTATTCGTTCATATATTTTCCCTAAACCGGGGAGGAGACTAATAGGTCTGAAATTTAGCGATATGTGACGTGCTAACCCAATTTATATAAAGAATTTAAAAAGCCTCTGAATTGTTGCTGTTGCCATTTATTTAGAACTAAAATAATCTTCTAAATTCTCAATGTTGGTAGCTGAAGCTAGCTTATTTCTATTGTAAAGACTTACTTAAAATGTTACATACTGTTACAATTAAGGTATTTTAATTACTACACATCCTTAAATTCTTCAATTAAAAATACAAATCCTTTCGAAATTACTTTGATAATAGAGTTACTTATTCAAGAAAGATGCTACTACTAAAAATAATCCAAGCAATATCGAACTTTATGTAAAGTTAGTCAAAAATATGTAATACAAATATTTCTACTTGAAAATAAAAACAAAACAAAATGAAGGGACTTCTAAAACCATTCTATGGAAACTAGCAAAAATATTTATTTCCAAATTTGCTAGCTTTTCTTTCCATTTCAATATAATAACACAATATAAAGCAACTGCAAAAATCTACAGTACTAGAATAAAATGATTCAGAAGTAACATATCAAAAGTATTACTAGTACAGTGAGCCAGAAAATGATACAAAGAAGAGAAATCGTCCTTGACAAGAAAGACTTTACAGAAATGCAAGAGATAGAACTTCTTTCCTAAACTATATCGAAGTAGAAATTGAGGATTCCTTTGAAGGATTACTTTTCCTTCTAAACTCTTTCTTTCAAATGATTCACGAAATTAGATTTCGTGAATCATTCGAAAGAAAGATCATATGTCATCGATTTTTGTTTGCAAACTTGATGATTCTATTACTAGAACTTGAAGAATGTATTTAGGGAAACTCCTGTTTTATAACACAGTAAAATACAGCGGAAAGTTAATTTAATATTGCTAAAATACCCAAAAGCCATATCTAAGCATTGCGACACCTCTTCATTCTTAAGACGCTCGCTCATTTCACGTTAATTAAGAAACGAAAACTTATGCCGTTTTAGGAAATGGTAACTAAAACTAAGAAGGACACTAAGAAGACGAGTTTCATTACTGTATACTACCCTGCCTAGCATTCTGCAGGAGCTTCAAGGTGCTGTTCATCGTGAATGCATTTTGCGACCCTTCCGATCAATCTAAGACACAGCATGAAAAATCATTGTAAAACTTTCATTTTGATCAAGTGCGATTAGACGTGTTATTAATTTTTCTATGTTTCTCTAAAACGTTGTAACAGCAACTTTTCCGTTCCCCACCTTATGCCAAATTTTTTATGCTTATATTTATTTTTTGCAGAAGTAGTAAATCTGCAGTTTGAAGACGTGTCAGACATGACAAAATAAAGATCTTGTGCAAGTTCTATGTTCCTTAGTTGCAGAATCATTCAAGTTACATTAGTTTTTTATAATTATGCCCTTAATTTTCCCTGCCGGTGTATGTATGATACGCGATAAAACTGAGGATCCGTGAATAATTATCATTATTTCACACCTTGAAGAAGGTTATGGTTTGCATTTAATATACGAGGGTAAGTTGAAAAATAAGTTTCCCCTGTCGACTGTGGTCACAGTTGTGTATGAAAGTCAAAAAATAGAATGAGACATTAAAGATATGACATACCTTTATTTTATTATTCTCGTACGAGTACGTTGAGACATTTGTCATATCGCTTGATAAGCTTCAAAATTTCCTCCAAGAAAAATTCAGGGCTTTGCATATGGAAGAAGCGTTGAACGGCTATGGGCGAAAGGCGACACAGCAGGAAAACGCGCAAGTCACCGATACACCATTGAGTAGAGGTCGCTGCAAATCAAGCAGATGGCGCTGTTGCAGTGCCTGCGAAAAGCGGAGACCAGCCTCTCATTTGAGCCCCGGTAGCTATGGAGAGAAGGTGCGTTTTGAATTCGTGGTCAAAGGAGGAAGTGAGAGCGGTTATCCGCTATGAATGGGCACGTGGAGTATCAGGAACAGAAATTCATAACCGCCTCGTGGAAGTCTATGGGCCAGGTGTGATGTCGA